>JAJJWW010009755.1:0-64942 GCA_023531295.1 Papaver armeniacum | reverse complement strand
GCGGCGAAACCGAGGATTTTATGTCTGGGTGGGCTAAAAAAATTTTGTTGTGAACAAGGTGTGCGCAATAGGTTGCCTTTCCCTTCGAAAAACAAAGCACTGCACCTTGGAGGTGACAATATTTTTATAAATACGTTAACATTATATGTACGAGAAAGCAGAGATGAAGACGGATCTTAAAATCAGAGGGGTCATATTTGTATATTGAAACTCATAAACTTGATTTGTCTATGCGGCCTCCGGCCGCCAATTTTTTATTCTGGATTTTGTTTGTTAGTTTTTAGCTTGCGAAAATATTAAAATGATCGATGAATCGTATTATTTTCTTAGTTTGTGCATATTAGCATAATACTACCTCCGTTTTAAAATTATAGGCAGGTTTGTGTGTAAATTTACACACAAACCTGCCTATTTTTTAGAGACGGAGGGAGAATTTACACACAAACCTGCCTGTTTTTTAGAGACGGAGGGAGTAAGTTGTAATATTTCTTATGCTTATCCGGCTGCATGGTCATTTTGCATTTTAAGATTCTTAATTAGTATAAAGTATAAACAATGAGAAAATAGTTCCATGGATAATACGTTTATATAGAATCCAGTGGGTTTAGGAAAAATGCATTCTGGAACAAACAATTGCATTAGATAAGAACAAAATAGCCCTACATTTCCGTTCTTTGTACGTGGTTGAATCTCAAAATTTGGGAGACATGTGTAATTAGAGAAATATGTTTTCTCTTTCTTCTCATATTTTGAGTCGTTAGATCTTAACTCTGTTATAGATTGCAGCTGGACATCATTGTATGTCTTTAGATCTTGATGGAGTTGCATCAATTTGTTTTAACTTCATATGCTAATGGGCTATCCAAATTTCCACCCGGGCTATTTCTCTTTTACTGCAAGAACTACTACTACACAAATGAGGTTTTACTGGGTTTGGGGGCTACAGCCTGGGTAAGCCACCCCACCTCCGTCACGGCCGAAAAGCATGCAGTTGACTTCATGCGCTCATCCCGAATTTTGTTTTATTTAGGTTTGCTATTCCCAATGTAAATACAAATCTATCACTATAAATACAAAACTATGCTTGCTCTTCTTTGACCATCAAAGAGAGGGTAAACGTCTCTATCTCTGTGTCTTGTCTCTTATTCGTGAGGTATCTTGTTGCTCAAGTTTTTCATCTCATGGGAAACAATAATAATAACCATCGAGCGGCTTCCATCAGATCTACTACTAGACATATTTCTCGATTACCGGTAGCGTCTGTTCTTGATTGCAAATTAGTTTGCAAAAGGTTGCTAAATCTCCTCAGTCATCAATGGGATCAATTCGCTAAGACATCAATTACTACAACTTGCAAGTTCCGGTGATGGCGATGCTTCTCCTTCAATAATGGGTGTTGTTTTCTCCTTTCAAAAGTTTTTAGAAAGAGATGAAACACAATTTTTTGATAAATTAGAAGGGCAAATGTTATCATATGCACCCATGTATAGGATAGATGCATTAAATATTCTTGGATTATAAGATGTTTTATTGGAAATATAATAGTCTAAGCTTCATTAAATTTCCAGTGGATCTAAAATATTAGATGGGACGAATTTCCATGTTTGCCCTTGAATTTGTTCATCACTTTCATTATTTTGTGGTTTTGCTTGAATTAATAAACCGACCATGTATACTAGCCGCAACTCCCTGCTCGCATCTTACTTACATTTTTCTCTCATGGCACAGTTCCACATCTTTGTCAATAAATTGAACGCAAATAAATATTTAAGTTTCCACTTACCCTGTATCGTCAAATGAAATACTCTCTCTGTTTTTGGAAAAGAGATACTTTCACTTTTTTATTTTAACCTAAAAATAGGCCAAATTGAAAAAGTGAAAGTATCTCTTTTCCAGAAATGGAGGGAGTATATAGGTTTCCTTACCACTCGGAATCCCTTGCCCTTATAACACCTATGACAATATCACAATCACGGGGCATATGTTTTTCTTTTTAATCTTATATTCCGGTGAAAAAATGATTTGGGTTCGTGTGCTAACTTTTTGTATTGTGTTTCGACATTATTGATATCCATGCCCTATAGATATCGAATCAACTATTGTTGTAATGGTATTGTTTCATTTTTGATTGGAGGGGAAAGTATTTGCATTAAATAATTTTTTAACTCTTAAGGGTATTTATGGAATAATAATAGTATTTATTAACAGAATTTAATTAATATAAAATTGCATTAACTTCAAGGAACAAATTGGAAACCCAAGATTATCCTATGCATGGGTGCATAGGATAACAAGAAAGATAAACCACGACTTTATTACGGAGACGAGTATAATGATGACATGAATATCTATGTGAATTTCTCTTACAATACACTTCAAAATACCAGAATCAGCCTTTCTTATCGGGATGTCATAGTTGGTTCATGTAATGGTCTGATTTGTCATAACAGATGCAACCAAAATATCCACATATGCAATCCCATCACCGAGGAATATGTGGATCTTCCTGGAGAAAACTTTTGTAAAGAAAATCATCGGCCCGTCTTTGGGTTTGGATACGTTCATTCATCAATGACTACTGAACAGTATAAAGTTGTTAAGATATGCTGTCCTAGTAGATATTTGGATGATTTCTCAAAAGGAGACGTCCAGGTAAACACAATCGGCAGTGGCGTGGGAACAATAGGTGTAACTTCTCACTACTTGTTTGGGACAAGTATGGCAGGAATCTTTGCAAATGGGGCTCTTTACTGGATTGATGGCGAGAAGATCGTGGCTTTCGACTTGGCAGATGAAGAATTCCAATTAATCCAGTCACCACCTTGCTTCCACAATGATACTTCTTCCTCGTGGCATGATTATAGGTTGCGAGTATTGAGAGGTAATTTGTGCATTTGTCATGAAAGGGAGAGGGACAATCTTCTAGATATATATGGTTTCTAGAGAAAAACGCAACGGGGCGAGTTGGAGGAGGGACTTCAGTATAGCATATGACTCGTCATACGACATGATGTCGGGCGTGAGAAAGTATCACAAAATTCTGGCTGTAGGAAATACCATATGGTCCTAGAAATAATATATTAGAGAGATTCTAGTCCAATTGACCTAGTCAATTGTCTGTTTGGTCCTATTTGGTAATATAAATTATCATTTGGTCCTAAAAATTATAGTTTGGTCCTAGGGTGATGTCATGGATGATGTAAATGTCATATTGTAGTGGTAAAAACACCCTTATATTATTGTTTGGTCATAAAAAATAATGGTTTGGTCCTAAGTGATGTCACAGTCCTTTGTTTTTTCTCTCCCTCTCTTAATAAAAATAAATAAATAAAACTTAAAACTTAAAACTTAAATATCTTTTGAACCATATGTCTAAAATGATAAATTTTATATATTCAGAAAGCCCTCGATGATAGCTTTCCAACGAGTACCATTGTCGCTATGTTTCAGAGCTTTTAATTTTTTGCCTTATTTTTTAGCTATAAAATGAACTATTATACGAGTTCATTCTAAAAAATGAACTACTTTGATGAACTATTATATTCTGGAATGAAGTCCATATAAAAACTCAAAAAAACGAGACTTCATTCCGAAATGAAGTCCATATAAACATACTATACAAGCAGACTTCATTTCTCGAATGAAGTCCATATAAAACACAGAAAAAATGACTTCATTCCAAAAATGAAGTCCATATAAAACATATACAAACGGACTTCATTTTTGGAATGAAGTCCGTATAAAATTTATGGGTAAAAATCGTTTCCGCCCGATTTTGGTAAATTCGGTAGGTGAGTGAGAAACGGTTTAAACTAGGGTCACAACGGACTAAACGAAACAAATAATGGCTCTTTGCTAAATTCTTAGTTAAAATTAGCGGTTAACCGTTATCCGCTAATTGCCGACGGAATTGTAAAATCAGTTCCATTGCCGTTACATCGGACTTATCGGTTAACGGTTAATTTTTCCGGAATTAACCGCAATGTCACAGGACAACACAAAAACAGTTCTAAATCCAAACAAACAACTTGTTCACACAGAAAAAAAACATACATATGTTCATGTTCTACATGTTCGAGATCATCACAATGTTCTATCAAAAGAAAAAAACCAAGTTTTTGCAAAATAAAAGACAAAGGATTAAAGGAAGTGCCAACTACATCTGCAAATGCATTCTTCCATCTCCAATCGAATAAAGATGATGATTTTGCTTGAATTGAAAAGGGAAGGAGATGAGGGATTGAGGGTGATTGATGAGGGGTGAGTTTTCTTCTCTCGGTTTGATCGAGTTGAAGAACGAGAAGAAAGAAGATAATGATTCATTCGATTCGAGTATAGCCTAGGTATAGAGTGTTACACGTGCTAGGTACACGTTAGCGGTTAACGGAACTAAGGCTAACGGAAATAGGTCTTCCATTGTCGTTACCGTCGGATAAAATTAGCCGCTACATTAGCGGTAACGGGTAATGGGTAACGGTATAACGGAACTAAACGGAACGGCAACCGGGTAATCGGTTACGGCTAACGGTTAACGGGTTTCCATTGACAGGCCTAGTTTAAACCCTAAACAAATGTGCTACACGTGAGCACTTTCTAGATTCGAGAGATCAATCTGTACAAGTCCGGCCTAAACCAAGAAATGGCCGTTCCGGACTTGCTTGGTCACAAAGTGGAGGAGAAGGGTTGATTTGGGGAGGGAAGCAAAGAAAGGTGTTGAGACCGGAATAGTGCGGGAGAGTAGTGTCTCGACTTGTATCGAGAAAGTGAAAGCTTCGGAAGCTTGCAAGAGATGAAAGCCTTTTGGAGAGCTTGCAAAGTTGCCTTTTTCTCGAGAGTGTTGTGTTTTTTTCCACCGAGACTTGTTGTCTGGTGGAAATAGGTAAGACCTATTTATACAAGTCGAGATTGAAACGTACCCTGGCCTCATGAAGGAAGAGAGTAAAGGGTGAAATAATGGGAGGAAGTGGTAACCGCATGGTGTTTATGGGTGAAAACG
Source organism: Papaver armeniacum (assembly GCA_023531295.1). Taxonomy (NCBI): domain Eukaryota; kingdom Viridiplantae; phylum Streptophyta; class Magnoliopsida; order Ranunculales; family Papaveraceae; genus Papaver; species Papaver armeniacum. Next base: position 59,946 of record JAJJWW010009755.1, on the reverse strand, counting down.
TTTTCACCATTATTTCCTCATTTATTTGACCGCTTTATTCCTATTCACGCTTTCTTAATGTGAGCGTAGTGTACGCTGCATGCTGTGACCGCCAAACCAAAACCCTAGAAAGCATCCCCTAGTTTGTGTTGATGTCTCGAGTGTTGGTTGCACCTTGAGTGCAAGTGGCGCCTAATAGTGGCGCGTGTGGCATGTGCCAATGGCATGTACGGAATGCCTTTGTTGCGGATTGCACCTTGAGTGCAAGTGGCAATGCCGAGTCGCTAGTGGCGTGTGTGGCATGTGCCAATGGCATGTCGCGGAATGCCTTGGTGGTAGGTTGTACGTTGAGTGTTAGTGGCAATGCCAGAGATGCTAGTGGCGTGTTTGGCGTGTGCGGAATGCCTTGGTGGTAGGTTGCACGGTTTGCAAGTTAGGCTACCCGGCGTGGGTTTTGGCATGTGTCAATGGCACGTACGGCCAAGTTGGCCTAGGTTGCACGGCTTGCAAGTTAGGCTACCAGCGTGCGTGTTTGGCATGTGTCAATGGCATGCGTGGCCAATTTAGGTCACGGCCTGGTAGGAAAAGCTACCAGCGAGCGAGTTGGCATGTGCCAATGGCATGCGTGGCCAATTTGGGTCACGGCCTGGTAGGAAAAGCTACCACCGAGCGTGTTGGCATGTGCCAATGGCATGCGTGGGCCAATTTGGTCACGGCACAGTAGGAAAAGCTACCAACGAGCGTGTTGGCATGTGCCAATGGCATGCGTGGCCAATTTGGTCACGGCCTGGTAGGAAAAGCTACCAGCGATGCGTGTTGGCATGTTCCAATGGCATGCGTGGCCAATTTGGGTCACGACCTGGTAGGAAAAGCTACCAGCGAGCGTGTTGGCATGTGCCAATGGCATGCTCGGTCATTAGGGCCACGCCCTGGTGAGAAAAGCTACCGAATGAGCGTGTTGGCATGTGCCAATGGCATGCTCGGCCATTAGGGCCACGCCCAGTGAGAAAAGCTACCGGCGAGGCGAGCAGGTGTCGTAAAACACCTAATTTTATATCTAGTATTTATGATTTCTTTGCGAGTTTTCTTGTAAATTATGTATCTTATATTGGTTTTGAGTTATCGGTGTTTTGGAGTCATTTGGAGCAAAAAGAAGTGGAAATGGCTACAAAAATGAAGTCACAAGTGAAGAAGGGCCAAAGACCCAGTGGAACTCGTTCAAATGGAGGATTTCTAGTCATCATTTTGTAGAGGACGAGAAGACGAAGGCAATGGCGAAAGAACGAAGTCATTCCAGTTCGTATGAAGAAGTTATGAGCAAAACAAGAACTTGAAGCATAAAAGGGCAAGTGTTATTGACACCCCAAGTGTAGGTTAAGGGGTAGTCTTTCTGTTAAGGGGCAATCAAGCTTCAAAGGAATTGCTCAAGGGAGTCACGTCATTTCTTGGGGAAATCAGAATTCAAAATATGTTAAGGGCACCTTGTCCTAACTACTCAAGGCTGCCAGCTTCTTCTTCCCTTCCATATCACGACCAGTTCAGGGAAGAGTGCTGCCGGTGATGCTCGTGTCGATAAAAGATGGAGCTGGAGCTGTACATTGATGGCAGGGACGAGTGAGAGATGGAGTTAGAAGATGTCATGGTGATCGACAGAAGATAAAGAGAAGTGGGAAGCTCGAACTGTTGCTGCTGTCGTGAACTCGAGATAAAACAGGATATGATGGTTGATCGCTGCTGATGTGATGTAGAGGAGGTCACGGTGGTGCTGTGGCTGGTGATGATGGAATGGTTGTTCGAGATGGAGTTTAAAAGAGAGAGAGAGCAAAGACAGGCAATGGCAAATGTTGCCATCGGTGATTGATGATCAACTCGGCAGCTGAACCCGAGAGATTGAAGTTGAGCATGGCTCGAGTTGGTTTCTCGCCATTACATGCCATTACCGATGAAGACAGAGATGAAGGATGGTGTTGTTGGTCGTGGGTTGGAGTTTGCTACCATTTATCGGAATTTGATGATGCTCGGTGATGAAGCAACTATGATGATGGTAATATGTGTTTACGTGGACAGGGAATGATGACCGCAGCTGGTGCAATCGAGTTTGTCATGGTGATGAACTGGTGGATTGATCGTGCTCGAGTTTGTGGAGCTATATGAGCCGTGGTTGCTCGCTGGAACTACATAGAGAAGGTGGAACTCGATCTGGGATTCAAATCAGTATGGACTCGGGTTTTGCTGCTGCCGTTGGCGATAAATGAAGAAGCGGGACATCGATGTTGTTGTTCATCATGATAAGTTGATCAGAAAGAATTGGTTGTGTGAGCTTGGAAGATTTGGACCTCGAGCCAAACAGGGAACATGTGGAAATATCGAACTTGAATAGGATACAGAGCTAGGGAAACTAGTTGAGAGCTGTTGAGATGAATATGGAGAAAAATTCCAGGCAAAGATAAGATTTAACGCGGAATGGGAAAAATATGAGTTCGGTATAACATGGAAGTATCACAGATGGATGAGTCTTAGCAAATCCATGGCTCACACAAGCCCTACTGAATTATCAAAGAAATCGAAGCCGTGTATATTATACTACAAAAGTTTGTGCTACATCGAATCATCGGCACATGTTTTCTCTAGCATACTGAAACACGAGGTTGACCGACTATACATCCTTATCACTTAAGGATTTGTCGCACTTGAAGCCTATATAAGGCAAGTAGCCGAAGCGGAGGGGGAACAACTTGGGTGGAGAGAAAAATACACAAAAATAGGGGATCTAATATATCTTTTTATTATATTTTTTTATCTTTTTTCCTCTACTTTTGTTCTAGGGTTTAGAACCATGAAGTCTTTTCTCTTTCTTCTTGTTATGAACTCCATGAATATGAGCTAGAGTTTTATTATTGGTTATGGAATAAGTTGGATTTCCAAATATGGGTTTTAATTCAATAAATTAGTTTTCTCTCATATTATCGTTTATGATTCACCATTAATATTGTTACATGATTTGAATGCTTGTTTAGTCGAGTCGCGAATCAATTGAGTTTGCTTTCATCTTTATTGCTAGATTAGGGTTATTATACGCAAAAGTGATAATTCCGGATTGCAAGTAGCATAAATATGATTATAGTTTGTAGTGATATATTCTTATGATCATATGTGAGTCATAACCTTTGTTAAATCGGATTAGTGCGCTTTCCACGTTCGATTGCTTTGATTGGCCTGATTTCATAGAACCTAATGCATCTAGGGAATTAAACTTGATTAGTGCTTTTACACGTTAGGTTGTTCCTTTAGATAGAATTCATATTCGCATCTTTTAATATGTTTGTTGATGACATGAGGAGATTTGCGGGATATACTTGTGATAAGGTATTCTAGGGCCTTTGATAAAAGTTGAGATTAAAATATCAATTCTAGTTATTGTGTTGAAAACATGTTTGAGATTAAAATATCAATTCAAATTTTGGCGCCGTTGCCGGGGAGGCAGCGGTTGTCACTTGTTTTTGGTTTCTTATTTTTGTTTTTACTTTTTGTTTTACTTTTTTCTTATTTTCTCGGGTTTTAACCTTGGTTTGAGAATTTTATTTCAGGTGCTTGTTTCTCATGGAAGGAGCATACTACATGGATGGATACGGTTTTCAACAACCTCAACAATATGATAACTACCAATTCCATGGGTATAATCAAAACCAATTCATTGGTTATGACCAATATTCCATGGAACCTTATGGTTTTCCTCAACAACCTTATGGCGGGTATGTGTGCGAACAACCAAAAGGATGGGAGGATTCTTATGCTCGTGAACAAAAGGTCTCTAATTTTATAGATAAAGTTTCCAACTTTTTACAAGAGGAATTTCAAAAAGCTAAAGAGACTACAAACGAGCAACTCCAAGAACTTCGTGAAGGTATGGCTAGCTTGCGAAGAGGCATTGATCAATACAAGGAAGATATGGATAATTCTTATGAGCATATGGTTTGTGATGAATATTTGATTGATGCTAATGTTGAAAAAGGCCAATCCTTGGGCATTTTCGTTGATAATTGTGTAGTTAACTCAACTCTTGATCTTAATAATGATCATTCACCTATTCAAAAGGATGAGTTAGAGATAAGTAACACTAAATTCATCGAGGACCCATCTTATGTTGACTATGATAGTGACGGTGATTATGATATATTGCTTGAAACAACTCATGGTGACATCTCCGAGGAGTCTTTTTGGGATCAAGATGAAGACGAAGAGGAATATGTCGAAACTTGTGTAGATTACTCAAGCATTGATCTTAATAATGATCAAGAGCCTATTCAAAGGGCGGAGCTTGAGGAGGATGCATTTTCAGTGTTCTAAAAAAGTTTCTTATAATAAAATTTGGATCCGCAAAAGAGTATGTGCCTTACAACAAAAAGGAGTATGTTGAGAATGAGATCGGTTTGACCAAAATTGTGGAAGACCCAATTGAGCTTGCAAATGATTGTAATGATGATGTTTATGTCGAGACTTTGGTTACGGCGAAACGGACGAAGAATGGTTGCAAGGTTTGATAGAGGACCATGATATACAAGAGGTGAATAATTCACTTGAGTTTTCAAGGATGAAGAGGATTCCGTAATACAAGAGATTGTGCAAGGTTTATCTAACCCATTGCCTATTATTTCTTCTCCTTTACCTCTTATTGGTTTGAATGTATGTGCTTAGAGAATATTGTTGAATGACTTTGTTTCTCGTTTTCCGCCATTAGAGATACTTGATTCTCATACTATGCGGAGTTATGGAACAAGAAACCGTGGAAGTACCCGACTCCTATATTCTTTATACACTTCCAAGTGTGGACAAGAATAAGTGTGGGGGAAACTTTTATCGGTTAATAGCTTCGTTTCTATTTTATATTACTAATATTTGTGTGAAGCTAGTGTTTGCAAAACAGGTTCTATGGAAGGATCCTCAACTTTTTAGGTTATTGGTGTATGGGGAATCGCTCTTGCAAGTCGGGCTGACGACTTTAAACCAAGCGCTAAATGGGAGGCAACCCATAGGTTTTGTATCTTAAACCCTTTTATTTATTTATTTTTATAGTTTTCATATCATATTTGCATCCCCATGTTTAAGTTCATTGAGTCCGGAATCTATCTTAGAAGAGAATTATGACGAATACCTTTTCGTCAGAAAAATTCAGACTGTACGTAGTTCAGTCCAGAGACCATAACTGTCAGACCGTTTATCGAAACACTGTGCCCTTTTTAAACTTTGTAGAAAACACGTAGATGAACAACTTTTGTGAAATGGAGTTTTTCCAAATTCCTTACCAATTTGTACAGTTTTTTGCGTTTTATCTGCTTTGTTACGTCGAATTCAGAATTTTCGGTTTTACACATTGAGGACAATGTGAAGTTTAAGTGTGGGGAGTCTTTTGCATATAGAGTTTTTAGCCTTTTTTGAGTCAAAATTTTCAACTTTTTGTAAATAGTGAATAAAAACTCCAACTTGTAGTTAGTTTAGAGTCACATAGTATACATGTCGCTAAGATTACATCTAGAATCTCATAAGAGTGACTGAACTTAGAGATGACAGAGAACTTGATCAGGTTTCTTAATTGTATGAGAGTTAAAGTTGGATTTAACCATGCCAGTGACAAATAAGGTGCAGACTAAATTCGGTAGTAGAGTAGTGATCCCCTATAGTGGAGACTACCCATGTTACATAATGTGAGGCACCAGACCTTCAATTCTTTGTGTACTGTCCTAAATATGTGCTTTTAGAGTGTGTGTCACCGTACGTTAATTCCGGGCAGAATGGTGAGCTGTCCAACCTCCCACCATAGAAGCACTATTTTTGATCTCTTGAGTGCTATTTTTATCAATCATGATGGTGACATCGAATTGCTAACTTACATACCACTTGTAATCTTGTTCGCAGTTAGCACCATCCATCTTATCTCTCTCTACACCATCAGGTCCATAGAAACACCATCATCATCAACAAGAGGAGACATCACAAATTTGAAGGAAAGTTGAAAACGTTCAAGGTTTACAAGCAACGATACGAATAATTGAGCGATTTCGATTCAAGTAAGGCAACAAAACAAGGGGCGAATTTTTATAAGTTGAAGACTATAGTACATGAGTGAAAATTATCAAGGATGAGAGTTCGAGAAGTTTATGATATCAAGACATATAAGTTGTGAAGAATCAAGCGGTAAAGTACTTACACCATGGCATTGTACTTACATTTTTTTTATTTTATTTGTATTTTACTTTCTCTTGTATGAAAAAAAAAAAAAAAAATATATTTTGGGTTTGTATAGTTTGTTTTTATTTTTGTATTCTTTCAATAAAGCCAATGGAAAAAAGGAATATCTATAATGAAGTTTCAAGCGACAAGGAATTAGAGGAAAGAATCATATTGTCGAGATTCTACGGAGTTCAAGAGTTATCATCAAGAGTTGAAGACCAAAGACGAAGATGAAGACACCGATAGAAGACCGAAGACGTTTCTATGGATCTTTGTGAGAGTGGTGCTAGCTGCATCGCCCGAACGGATACGAGTAAGTAAGCATATTCCCACCTTCGTTAAGTGGTTGATTTCCTTTCTTAGAGATCGTCAGAAAAATGGGTTTTCAAAAATGAATAAAAGATGTGGGTTTTCAAAATACTTCGGAGGGTTTTACCTTCCTACCATTCAAGGTGTCACAGTATTCTCTCTTCATTCCTACTCGGACACATGTGTGACCCATAAAAAGTCATTTATTATTGAGAGCAACTTCATAAAACCCTTTCTTGTGAGGCAGAGTCGAGACTTTGATCACTCCGAACCCGAATTTCTTTCGATAAGGGATGGTTATTTCTCTCAACTTTTAAGAATGAGATTGTGTTCATTTATGTGTCTAACTTCTTATGACTAGTGTGTAGAATTTCTATGTCTTCTTAGCGCGTTGGATACTATCATTACGAAGAACTAGTAAGTTGATAAAATAGGTTTTGTGGGTATATCTCTAGTAAACCCTCACGAGACTATAACTCGTCCACTAGGGACACTTAGTGGTTTAAAGGCTTGTTATTTATGCTAAAAGTGACCGTAGCCTCGCGACACGGAGTTGTATGTATGTTTTAGAATTGTTTTGTTTGATTTGCTCGAGGACTAGCAAAGTCTAAGTGTGGGGGAATCGATAGGTGTCGTAAAACACCTAATTTTATATCTAGTATTTATGCTTTCTTTGCGAGTTTTCTTGTAAATTATGTATCTTATATTGGTTTTGGGTCACGACCTGGTAGGAAAAGCTACCAGCGAGCGTGTTGGCATGTGCCAATGGCATGCTCGGTCATTAGGGCCACGCCCTGGTGAGAAAAGCTACCAGCGAGCGTGTTGGCATGTGCCAATGGCATGCTCGGCCATTAGGGCCACGCCCTGGTGAGAAAAGCTACCAGCGAGCTGATAGGTGTCGTAAAACACCTAATTTTATATCTAGTATTTATGATTTCTTTGCGAGTTTTCTTGTAAATTATGTATCTTATATTTGTTTTGAGTTATCAGGTGTTTTGGAGTCATTTGGAGCAAAAAGAAGTGGAAATGGCTACAAAAATGAAGTCACAAGTGAAGAAGGGCCAAAGACCCAGTGGAACTCGTTCAAATGGAGGATTTCTAGTCATCATTTTGTAGAGGACGAGAAGACGAAGGCAATGGCGAAAGAACGAAGTCATTCCGAGTTCGTATGAAGAAGTTATGAGCAAAACAAGAACTTGAAGCATAAAAGGGCAAGTGTTATTGACACCCCAAGTGTAGGTTAAGGGGTAGTCTTTCTGTTAAGGGGCAATCAAGCTTCAAAGGAATTGCTCAAGGGAGTCACGTCATTTACTGGGGGGAAATCAGAATTCAAAATATGTTAAGGGCACCCGGTCTAACTACTCAAGGCTGCCAGCTTCTTCTTCCCTTCCATATCACGACCAGTTCAGGGAAGAGTGCTGCCGGTGATGCTCGTGTCGATAAAAGATGGAGCTGGAGCTGTACATTGATGGCAGGGACGAGTGAGAGATGGAGTTAGAAGATGTCATGGTGATCGACAGAAGATAAAGAGAAGTGGGAAGCTCGAACTGTTGCTGCTGTCGTGAACTCGAGAGAAAACAGGATATGATGGTTGATCGCTGCTGATGTGATGAAGAGGAGGTCACGGTGGTGCTGTGGCTGGTGATGATGGAATGGTTGTTCGAGATGGAGTTTAAAAGAGAGAGAGAGCAAAGACAGGCAATGGCAAATTTTGCCATCGGTGATTGATGATCAACTGGCAGTGAACCTGAGAGATTGAAGTTGAGCATGGCTCGAGTTGGTTTCTTCCATTACATGCCATTACCGATGAAGACAGAGATGAAGGATGGTGTTGTTGGTCGTGGGTTGGAGTTTGCTACCATTTATCGGAATTTGATGATGCTCGGTGATGAAGCAACTATGATGATGGTAATATGTGTTTACGTGGACAGGGAATGATGACCGCAGCTGGTGCAATCGAGTTTGTCATGGTGATGAACTGGTGGATTGATCGTGCTCGAGTTTGTGGAGCTATATGAGCCGTGGTTGCTCGCTGGAACTCGATCTGGGATTCAAATCAGTATGGACTCGGGTTTTGCTGCTGCCGTTGGCGATAAATGAAGAAGCGGGACATCGATGCTGTTGTTCATCATGATAAGTTGATCAGAAAGAATTGGTTGTGCGAGCTTGGAAGATTTGGACCTCGAGCCAAACAGGGAACATGTGGAAATATCGAACTTGAATAGGATACGGAGCTAGGGAAACTAGTTGAGAGCTGTTGAGATGAATATGGAGAAAAATTCCAGGCAAAGATAAGATTTAACGCGGAATGGGAAAAATATGAGTTCGGTATAACATGGAAGTATCACAGATGGATGAGTCTTAGCAAATCCATGGCTCACACAAGCCTTACTGAATTATCAGCAAATCAGAAGCCGTGTATATTATATTACAAAAGTTTGTGCTACATCGAATCATCAGCACATGTTTTCTCTAGCGTACGAAACGCAGTTGACCAACTATACATCCTTATCACTTAAGGATTTGTCGCACTTTGAAGCCTATATAAGGCAAGTAGCCGAGCAGAGGGGGAACAACTTGGGTGGAGAGAAAAATACACAAAAATAGGGGGATCTAATATATCTTTTTATTATCTTTTTCTATCTTTTTGCCTCTACTTTTGTTCTAGGGTTTAGAACCATGAAGTCTTTTCTCTTTCTTCTTGTTATGAACTCCATGAATATGAGTTAGAGTTTTATTATTGGTTATGGAATAAGTTGGATTTCCAAATATGGGTTTTAATTCAATAAATTAGTTTTCTCTCATATTATCGTTTATGATTCACCATTAATATTGTTACATGATTTGAATGCTTGTTTAGTCGAGTCGCGAATCGATTGAGTTTGCTTTCATCTTTATTGCTAGATTAGGGTTATTATACGCAAAAATGATAATTCCGGATTGCAAGTAGCATAAATATGATTATAGTTTGTAGTGATATATTCTTATGATCATATGTGAGTCATAACCTTTGTTAAATCGGATTAGTGAGCTTTCCACGTTCGATTGCTTTGATTGGCCTGATTTCATAGAACCTAATGCATCTAGGGAATTAAACTTGATTAGTTCTTTTACACGTTAGGTTGTTCCTTTAGATAGAATTCATATTCGCATCTTTTAATGTGTTTGTTGATGACATGAGGAGATTTGCGGGATATACTTGCGATAAGGTATTCTAGGGCCTTTGATAAAAGTTGAGATTAAAATATCAATTCTAGTTATTGTGTTGAAAACATGTTTGTGAATGAAAACGAAATCCATGACCAATACCTTCTCACCCTTGATTTGATTTGTTTGCTTATTTCTTTATTTGCTTTTATTTAGTTTATTATATAAAAATCACAAAACCCCGGTGTTATTTATAGGGAACCGAAACAATTTGACAACCTAGACCTCTCTGTGGGATCGATCCTTTCTTGCCCTTGCTTCATTATATATTTTGAGTAGTAAGAAAGTGTAATTATATTTGTGTCGGCTGACAACCGGTCACGAGCGTGTTGGCATGTGCCAATGGCAGGCTCGGCCATTAGGGCCACGCCCTGGTGAGAAAAGCTACCGTGAGCGTGTTGGCATGTGCCAATGGCATGCTCGGCCATTAGGGCCACGCCCGGTGAGAAAAGCTACCAGCGAGCGTGTTGTCATGTGTCAATGGCATGCGTGGCCAATTTGGCCTAGGTTGCACGGTTTGCAAGCCTAGGTGCGGGCGCTACTTTGGCATGGCGTGGCTAGGGACAAGGTAAGGGTGTTTGGCTTGGCGTGGCGTAATCAGCGTAGCTAGGGCCAAGGCAGAGTGTGTTTGGAATGGCGTGGCTAGCTTGGGCAAGGTGTGGCTGGCATGATTTTCCATTGGCACGGAGGTGCGGCTAGCATGGTTGGCATGCTTTGGCGCGTTTGGTATGGCTGGCATGATTTGCCATTGGCATAGAGGTGCGGCTAGCATGGTTGGCATGCTTCGTCACGTTTGGTATGGCTGGCATGATTTTCCATTGTCATAGAGGTGCGGCTAGCATGGTTGGCATGCTTCGGCGCGTTTGGTATGGATGGCATGATTTTCCATTGGCATAGAGGTGCGGCTAGCATGGTTGGCATGCTTCGGCGCATTTGGTATGGCTGGCATGATTTGCCATTGGCATAGAGGTGCGGCTAGCTTAGGCTAGGTGTGGCTGGCATGATTTGCTATTGGGACGGTGGTGCGGCTAGCTTAGGCTAGGTGTGGCTGGCATGATTTACCATTGGCATGGAGGTGCGGCTAGCATGGTTGGCATGCTTTGGCGCGTTTGGTGTGACTAGCATAGCTAGGGCCAAGGCAGAGTGCGTTTGGCATGGCGCGGCTAGCTTGGGCTAGGTGTGGCTGGCATGATTTGCCATTGGCACGGAGGGGAATTAGGGTTTTGTTCGTTGTAACCCTAATTTGAAAAAATACCCCCTATTAATTACTGACTACATGCATTAAATGTTCTAATAAATGTGTCATCGGTGACATTAGGTTATTTGGGGTTTTACGATTTTTCCTTTGTTCAAAATCCGTCATCAACATTAAGTCCCCTGCTTAGCTCGGAACAAGAGCTTTGTTGCGAGGTAAGCATAAGATGGTGACAAACTATCAACATCAAACTGTAAAGAGAATTGAAGAGGCTTGTCCTGACCTTTTTATAAATAGGATTTGGAATCCTTGCCTCTCCGATTTTGCGCAAATCGGAGGCGGCACAATTGGGATGTCGGCGTCATTGAGAGGTAGGAAGTCAGGCGGCATTGAGAAGTTGACACGAGTTGGGAAACCGGCGTGCTAGGGCGGGATCGACGCAAAGTGGGAAGCTAATCGCGCTAGGCTGGCGGGGACCGGCGCAAGGTGGGAAAGGCGAGCGTGCTAGGCGGCGGGACCAAGCAAAGTGGGAAGGCGATCGTGCTAGCTGGCGTGACTTGGGCGCGTTGGGAAGTTGGGAGCAATTGGTGGGACCAAAGACAACTTGGGCGACGTTGGGAAGTTGGCGCAATTGGTGGGACCCGGTGCTACTTGGGCAACGTTGGGAAGTTGGGCGCCCTTGTGGGCCGTTCCTTATATGCACGATTTTTGGTATAGGGAAATCCTTCCCTATTTCAGGATCTCCATGCCCATATATATAAAATGCCTTTCTCTCATATTTGTTCTTTCATCTTTTCATACTAGCGGCAGAGTCATAAAGAAAAACCGGTTTCCAGGAATGTCTTCCAGTACTTCTCTTGTTTCCCTTTTCATGTAGGTGCAAACCCTAAAAGTAGGCGTTTTTTATAATCCTAGCAATGATATTGTGCATATGATTTCTTGGCGTGCTTCTTGTAGAAAATATTGTATATATGCACCCAAGGGAAATACTGTATATATGATTCGAACTCGTAGAAAAACGCTCCATATATAATTTTGAACCCGAAGAAGGATACCATAGACGCATCCGAGCCCGTAGAAAATACTGCGTATATAGTCTTGAACCCGAAGAAGGATACTACAGACGCACTTGAGCCCGTATAAAATATTGCGTATATAATTTTTTGAACCCTGAAGAAGATACTGCGTGTGCATTTTCGAACCCGTATAGAATCTGTATATGTGCTTCATATGACTTCGAACCCATAGGAAATATTACATATATGAATTTCGGACTTGAAGAAAATATCTGCGCGGGCAGTTTTGAACCCGTAGAAAAATGCTCCATATATAATTTTGAACTGAAGAAGGATACCATAGACGTATTCGAGCCCGTAGAAAATCTTGCGTATATAATTTTGAACCCCGAGGAAAATATTTGGGTGTGCAGTTTTGAACCCGTAGAGAATACACCCTCTATCTTTTTTTTCTTTTTTTCTTTTTTTAGGCTTTCCTTTTGTTGGGTGCGGTTATGTGTCAGGGAGATAATTTCGTCTTTCTCCGTGTGCAGATATCTCGTTACAAAGTTGTTATGAAGAAATCCGACAAGATGTTACTGAACAGAATTTCGCCTCATCGAAGGATGTTCATAGTTCCAAACCAAACACGGATGATGAATTCTTTGCTAGACCCCTCGCCTGCTCGGAAGAATCACCCGGGTTTCGCGCCAATTTTGTTAACCGGTGGTGAAGATGAAAAGAATACACGTTCGGTTCGCCCCAGAGAACACCATACGGTTCTGTCTTCATAAAGGTATATTCTTCTTCCAACATTGATTTCGGGATGTGTCAAAGCCCATTGCGTTCTTTTGATAGATGGGTTGAGTTCATGGTGAGTAGGGAGCACATAAATACCAACTTAACTTGGAGCGCAGATTATTGATCTTTGTCGAGCTTGATAAATCTCCAGTTAGGAAGGATATCCCGGCTTGGTTGCTTTCATCTCTAGATGGTGTTCGGACACCCATACGATCATATGTAGATGGGGTGAAATAACTTTCTCCTTGGAGAGTGTGGCTCTCTTCTGAATCTTCCTGAATCGGGAATCTTAATATCCGATTGTCTGAAGGTGAGCGGAAGATGCGGGAAGACCTTGCCGCTAAGTTGGGAGATTACGCTCGAAAAGAATCCACTGCGAAGTCGAAGGATTCTTGTCCGGAAAGAGGATGAAAGGTGCTTTTACAGCTGGTGGATATCTCAATGGTTTCCGAACGAGTGGAACCTAAACCAGAAAAACGTGATCTTCATGTTGCAGCATTTTTGGCTCTCCTCGGTTGTCTAGAGACATTTTTGATGACAGTTAAAGCAAGAAGGAAATAAGACCCGAGTTGCTAGTAATTGCTGTGAAGTTAGCAAAAGGTGAAGTTCTTCCCATTGGCAAGCTATTCCACGGTTCCCTGTATGTGCATCTGGATCACCTAGTTGCGAACATGCGAGTTTCGAATGGTTTCATGAAAGTGGATTCATATGTGCATGTTGCTTTTCTGCAAGCACGGCTATGGGAGCACTTTGAGAAGTATGCTCAAAACCGTTGCCTTCGATTCCCGCGAGTTGGGGCGGCTCCCGAATTCTTCGATGGGTGAACAAGCGTCCGAGAGTTGGCATGAGCTTGGTTAGTCTTCTCGATAAGTCGCATGAAATCAGTTTTCTCCCATGGGAGCCGGTCCATAGGTCGGTGACTCAAATTGACACCTTTGCTTCTGCTCCGATCATGTCTTTATCTTCTGACGGCAACTTGAGTGTTGGTGAAAACTTGTTTATTCAAAGCTGCATGTCCTGGCTATATGTCGTCTTTCTTCATGGGGTCTTTCCAGAATAGCCGCTTACAATATTGACCGTCTTTGCTCGTCACATGGGTTTCGATCAAGGGTGCCTCTTGCTTACCAGTGGTGGTTCCTAAGGATTCATTGCCTGCCGCCCTCAATGCCTGTGCCTTTGAGCCGGGTATCCGCCTTCCCTTATTTCAGACGGGAAGAGTAACTTCTACGACTTTTGGCTATAATGAGTTCTGGTACGATGAGTTCACTATGATCCAAGATTTTATAAATAACGTGGTGGAGAATGTTCGTTGTAAACCTTCCCCAGCAGTTTTGAAGAAGTATCCAAAGTTGAGAGATCCCAAGCGAAAGTTGCCTGGCAACTCGGAAAGTCCCCAAGCAAAGGAACAGAGAACGAAGAATCGTCTTTGGCGGGTTCCTAGCGGTTTCAAAAGATCCTCCCACAGCTCTCGTGTCTTTCGATTCTTCCAATAACCGGGTATGTGTCGCCTCCTTATTGGTTTGTCTCAAAACACGTGAATTTCTGCTGAAAACATGTGTCTTGTTTCTTCCAGGGCTTCGGTAGTGTTAATGCCTTTGCTGCCCTTGCACATTGCCAGGAGACGGCAATTTCTTCGAAGAATTCCGGCGACACTGAGCCTCCTCATAGCGGTGATGAGTCCGAGAAAGAAGAAAGTTCGACAAGTGAGAGTGATTCCTCCTGCAAGACTTGGTTCTTTTTCGGGAAGTGGTTCGGTGAGTTTCGCGCTTCTTTTTCTTTCTTCTTCCGTTTCTTCTTTTGAAAAATGTCTAACTCAAGTTCGCAGGAGGAATCCGGTTCGGAGGACGATTCAGGGGTGGAGCCACACGAAAACTTGCCTTTGGTGACCACCGCCGGTGACTTGGAGATGGGAGTTAGCCAATTGCCGGGCACTGATGTGGTTCAAACGGTGTATGATTCTCTGATGGTTGCTGCCGTAGACATGGAAGAAGACCCTTTGCGAGTCGTGAGGCCAGTTCCAGGTGCCATTTTTGATCCCCCGTACTTGGTTCCTTATCCGGTCATGTCTTTGGTTGGCGGTTTCAGCGTGATGGCTAAGTACGAGGCGTTGTACACCGAGAATGCAGGAGAAGTACAGGACATATGGCCACAACCAAGAAGGTCACTAGTCGATTTGCGCTGGTTAAGCATGTGAAAGAGGCTTTATCTTCCATCGAGGATATGCGTGAGGTGACCGGCCACACTTGTTTACGAAGACGTTATTGCTGGCGGGAGCACCATCGCGACGTGTGTGTAGAAAAGGAGTTCAACACTTCGTGGTTTGTCGAAGGCCTTGCTTTGAGATCTAGAAGTCGAAAGATGCGGCGATCGAAGGCCTTTCTGCATAGGAGATTGCACGACAGGAGGTAGAACTCGAAAAGCTTTCCAAGATGTTGATTATGAAGAGAGCGGCTCTTGAAGATGCAAAGTTGACTTTCTCCAAGAAGAGCGGACCTCTTTGTTGGATGATTTCCTTGAATGTTTCTCCGTTAGACTTTCATTTAGGTTCTGCTTTTTTTTTTTTTTTTGAAAAACATACTTGGATGTCTGGTTCAAAGTTCGACCAATTTTGATAGACATCCGGTAGCTTTGAGGATATTGGATTATTTTAGGATGAATGGTTTTGATAATATAACTCGATTATGTTTTGTGAAAGGAATATTGCTTTTATGAAAGTGTGCTAGCAATAGGCACAAGACGCAGTAGTATGACGGTTTTATTAAGAACCTAAAAACAGATCGTATATCTCGCCGATCTAAATTTACTCACTTCATAGGTTTTTGCGAACACGCCCCTCTCCATGTAAAAGGCGGCTTTCTTTGTAGCATCGTTAGCAAGTCCCCCAATCGCTTGGTAGCATCTTGACGAGTCCCCGGTTTTCTGGTGTAGTTTTTACAATCGTAAGGGTTGTCCGCGATTGAGTCGGATTGAGTCGCCTTCCCATACCTTCTTAACATCTGGGTTGAAGAAGCGAGATCGGCAGATCGACATTGTAGCCGATAGATCAATCCTCCCACTTGTGGTCGCCAATTGTTTATGGGTAAAAATCGTTTCCGCCGATTTTGGTAAATTCGATAGGTGAGTGAGAAACGGTTTAAAGCCTAAACAAATATCTTTGCACGTGAGCACTTTCTAGATTCGAGAGATCAATGCGCACAAGTCCGGCCTAAACCAAGAAATGGCCGTTCCAGGACTTGCTTCGGTCACAAAGTGGAGGAGAAGGGTTGATTTGGGGAGGGAAGCAAAGAAAGGTGTTGAGACCGAGAATAGTGCAGGAGAGTAGTGTCTCGACTTGTATCGGAAAGTGAAAAGCTTCCGAAGCTTTCAAGAGATGAAAGCCTTTTTGGAAAGCTTGCAAAGTTGCCTTTTCTGAGAGTGTTGTGTTTTTCTCCTGACCGAGACTTGTTGTCTGGTGGAAATAGGTAAGACCTATTTATACAAGTCGAGATTGAAACGTACCACGGCCTCATGAAGGAAGAGAGTAAAGGGTGAAATAATGGGAGGAGGTGGTAACATGGTGTTTATGGGTGAAAACGTTTTCACCATTATTTCCTCATTTATTTGACCGCTTTATTCCTATTCACGCTTTCTTAATGTGAGCGTAGTGTACGCCGCATCTTGTGACCGCCAAACCAAAACCCTAGAAAGCATCCCCAGTTTGTGTTGATGTCTCGAGTGTTGGTTGCACCTTGAGTGCAAGTGGCGCTTGCTAGTGGCGCGTGTGGCATGTGCTAATGGCTTGCACGGAATGCCTTTGTTGCGGGTTGCACCTTGAGTGCAAGTGGCAATGCCGAGTTCTAGTGGCGTGTGTGGCATGTGCGGAATTCCTTGGTGGTAGGTTGTACGTTAAGTGTTAGTGGCAATGCCGTTTGCTAGTGGCGTGTGTGGGCATGTGCCAATGGCGTGTGCGGAATGCCTTGGTGGTAGGTTGCACGGTTTTCAAGTTAGGCTACCAGCGTGGGTTTTGGCATGTGTCAATGGCACGTACGGCCAAGTTGGCCTAGGTTGCACGGCTTGCAAGTTAGGCTACCAGCGTGCGTGTTTGGCATGTGTCAATGGCATGCGTGGCCAATTTGGGTCACGGCCTGGTAGGAAAAGCTACCAGCGAGCGTGTTGGCATATGCCAATGGCATGCGTGGCCAATTTGGGTCACGGCACAGGTAGGAAAAGCTACCGGCGAGCGTGTTGGCATGTGCCATGGCATGCGTGGCCAATTTGGTCACGTCCCAGTAGGAAAAGCTACCCGGCGTCTTTGGCATGTGCCAATGGCATGCGTGGCCAATTTGGTCACGGTCTGGTAGGAAAAGCTACCGGCGATGCGTGTTGGCATGTGCCAATGGCATGCGTGGCCAATTTGGGTCACGACACAGTAGGAAAAGCTACCAGCCCGGCGTGTTGGCATGTGCCAATGGCATGCTAGGCCATTAGGGCCACGCCACAGTGAGAAAAAGCTACTGACGAGCGTGTTGGCATGCTCGGCCATTAGGGCCACGCCCTGTGAGAAAAGCTACCGGCGGCGTGTTGGCATGTGCCAATGGCATGCTCGGCCATTAGGGCCACGCCCAGTGAGAAAAGCTACCGTAGCGTGTTGGCATGTGCCAATGGGATGCGTGGCCAATTTGGCCTAGGTTGCACGGTTTGCAAGCCTAGGTGCGGGCGCTACTTTCGCGGCTAGGGCCAAGGTAAGGGTGTTTGGCTTGGCGTGGCGTGATCAGCGTAGCTAGGGCCAAAGCGATGTGTTTGGCATGGCGCGGCTAGCTTGGGCTAGGTGTGGCTGGCATGATTTGCCATTGGCACGGAGGTGCGGCTAGCATGGTTGGCATGCTTTGGCGCGTTTGGTATGGCTGGCATGATTTACCATTGGCATAGAGGTGCGGCTAGCATGGTTGGCATGCTTCGGCGCGTTGGGTATGGCTGGCATGATTTGCCATTGGCATAGAGGTGCGGCTAGCATGGTTGGCATGCTTCGGCGCGTTTGGTATGGCTGGCATGATTTGCCATTGGCATAGAGGTGCGGCTAGCATGGTTGGCATGCTTCGGCGCGTTTGGTATGGCTGGCATGATTTGCCATTGGCATAGAGGTGCGGCTAGCTTTGGCTAGGTGTGGATGGCATGATTTTCCATTGGCACGGAGGTGCGGCTAGCTTAGGCTAGGTGTGGCTGGCATGATTTACCATTGGCAC
Organism: Papaver armeniacum; assembly: GCA_023531295.1. Taxonomy (NCBI): domain Eukaryota; kingdom Viridiplantae; phylum Streptophyta; class Magnoliopsida; order Ranunculales; family Papaveraceae; genus Papaver; species Papaver armeniacum. The sequence goes on along the minus strand of JAJJWW010009755.1, from coordinate 42,010 downwards.
GGAGGTGCGGCTAGCATGGTTGGCATGCTTTGGCGCGTTTGGTGTGACTAGCATAGTTAGGGCCAAGGCGAGTGCATTTGGCATGGCGCGGCTAGCTTGGGCTAGGTGTGGTCTGGCATGATTTGCCATTGGCACGGAGGGGAATTAGGGTTTTATTCGTTGTAACCCTAATTTGAAAAAATACCCCCTATTAATTACTGACTACATGCATTAAATGTTCTAATAAATGTGTCATCGGTGACATTAGGTTATTTGGGGTTTTACGATTTTACCCTTTGTTCAAAATCCACCATCAATAAAAACATATACAAACAGACTTCATTTTTGGAATGAAGTCCATATAAAAACATGAAAAAAACAGACTTCATTCCAGAAATGAAGTCCATATAAAAAGCCTAAAAAAACAGACTTCATTTCAGGAATGAAGTCCATATAAAAACATCAACATCTTCATCTTCATCTTCAAATGAAGTCTGTTTTTTTTTTTCATTCTTGGAATGAACTACTATTATATTGAAAAAAATATTAAAAGTTCTGAAACATAGCGACAATCGTACTCGTTGGAAAGCTATCGTCGAGGGCTTTCCGAATATATAAAATTTATTAATTTTTGACATATATTTTGAGAGATATTTAATTTTTAAACTTTTAAATATTAAGGTAAGAATAAGAGAGAAATTAGTAGAGAAACATTCACTTGAGAGGAAAAAATATGAGAGAAAAGGGGTACTTTAGATATTTTAATAATTATGGACCAAATGGAAAAGGTGATTTCTGAAAGGACCAAATAGACATGGGACCACCTTAAAAAGGACCAAACCATATTTTTCCTTTTCCGGCGTTATTAGTACGAAGAAGAGAGAAGTCCTCTTTGTGCACCAAGATTTAACGCTTTATTGTTATGACCCAAAAACAAATACGGTGATACAACTTTCGGATGTGGATGTTCGGAAATGAAAGTTAAAGCGGTGGCTTACTGCTATTCCCCACATGAACAGCTTTGTATCATTGGAAGCCCTAGGAGAGAGGTCTGACAGAATGAAGAAAGGAGCGAGAGTGTCCTTGAAGACGTTGATTAATCAGCTTGAACACAAACGGGAGGCGTTGGGATTTGGAATTTTATTGTATTTAGATTTCCTATTCATAATGTAAATCCAAATACAAAGCTATCGCTATAAATACAAAGCCATTCTTGCTCTTTTTTAACAACAAGAAGAGGGTAATTAAACATCCCCGTCTCGAAACATTCTTTGGAAAACTCTCTCCTCCCTAGAAACCTAGAAACACCTTCACTACAGGAAAAAAATCCGCCGCTCCTTTCTTGCTCGGATCTAGTCTTGGACTAGATCCGAGCAGGCTTTTAATTCCTTTTCCGGTTTGCTTTCATGCGGTTGGTATCTCTGGTTCTTGAAGAAGATCAAAGTTGCCATGGTAGATTGTAGCTCTCTCTTCCTCAGTGTCTCTCTTCAATCCCTGGATTGAAGAAGTTTGTCCCCATTTCCCTTTACAATCTCACCTCATGTTAGAGGTACTGTTGGTCCCCATCTATATAATCAGTGAAATCCTTAATTAATTTCCATCAATCAAAGCAGATGCTTCATCCTAACCTAAACAAAATCCTCAAGCAACCAATCCCCTTGCCCATTTATCAAATCTTCGGTTCTAACCAACAATGGTGTTGGTTGCTTGATAAATCTTTTGCACCCACCTCTCAAATCTTGAGGTTCTTAACCAACGGTGGTGTTGGTTGCGATAAATCCCTTGCACCCGTCTCTCAAATCTTCGGTTCTTAATCAACAATGGTGTTGGTTACGATAAATCCCTTGTACCATCTCACACACATTCGGTTCTTAACCAACAATGGTGTTGGTTTCTTTGAATAAACTTCTAATCTTCATCTTGAGATGTTAATCAGCAAAAAGGCCGGTTCTGAACATAATTAGAATTCGCAAAATCAAGCGAATCTCTTCGTAATTAGGGTTGCAAAATCGGGTTGACGCTACTGCAATCGTTTCTGGTGGTCGGGGATATCGGCGGCTATGTTGATCGTTTGTTGTGATCAGGGAGATTGGCGGCAGCTAGATTGGTAACGATGATATTGATTAGGGTTTGTATCTGTTCTCATGGGCTCCCTGACTTAACGATGATATTGATTGGGGACCATGGTTTTTTTTGGGGGACCATGGTTTTTTTGGGACTAATGTGTTCGGCTAGGAAATATTTTTTGCGACTAAACCGAACTATTGTTCGGTTGGGAAATATTTTTTGCTACTAACCGAACTTATGTTCGGTTGGGAAATTTTTTTTGCAACTAAGAGCTTCTCGAATGGTTGTTGTATGTATTTCCTATGTGGCAACACAAACAAGACATATTTATTCCAAATTTTCCTCAAGTTTAGGTGAAAAAAGTTATTCATCTCCAATGGTGTTGTTTGTGATCATTTTCTTATTAAATGTAAATTTTATGTTTAGTAATTTTAAGATTTTATTAGATTTAAAAATGATTATTTATTGCATTAGAATTAATTTTAGTAAATAAAATATATTTTTAATTAAAAAAGCTGACTAGGATGGTAGACAATGTCAAGGGGAATGTGGGAAACTAGACATTCCCCTTGACATTTTCTACCTAAAATCATGCATACATTGATTTATGACATCCGGGTTGGAGAATGATTTTAGAAAATATGGATGTGCATCCTATGTGGATTTTGACATTTATCTCCACACACATGCCATTGGAGAAGCTCTAACCAACCTGACAAGTTGGGTTGGGAAATGGTTTTTGCAACTAACCGAACTTACCAGTCCGGTTGGTAATTGTTTTTTGCAACTAACCGAACTTATGTTCGGTTAGGAAATGTTTTTTTGCAACTAACCGGACTTATGTTCGGTTGGGAAAGGTTTTTTGCAACTAACCGAACTTATAGCTAAAAAAAACATGGTCCCCCCAAAAAAACCATGGTCCCCAAAAAAACGATTCTTTCCAAATGTCACTAGGTTAACTCAAAGTTTCCATTAGTACTTCATAATGGGCTTTCTAGGCTCTTTGAGGTTGTGTTGTAAAGCTCCTTAGTCGCTCAATAAGTCCATTGGGACTTGAGAGTTGTATCTGTTTTTTATTATTGGGTCCGGTTGTAATCTATTCTTATTTCTTAATATAATCCTCCTTTCACGATCAAAAAAAAAAAAAAAACATCCCCGTCTCACATTTGTGAGGTGGTATATTGTTGCTCAACGTCCGTTTTTAACTCCGGCAGATATATACAAGGGCGAGACACAGGAACAGATAATAATAATTACCATGGAGTGCCTTCCATCAGATGTAGTACTAGACATACTCTCTATACTACCGGTTGTATCTGTTCTGGATTGTAAATTAGTTTGCAAAAGTTTCCTAGAACTCATCAGTCATCCAGGGAATCAGTTTGATAAGATACACCATCAACGTCAATTACTAAAACTTGCAGGTTATGGCGATGCTTCTTCATTAATGGGTCTTTTTTTCTCCTTTGAAGAAAAATCAGATAAAACAACAGTACCAGGATTTTCTCTTAAAGAAGGAGATTATAAAGCAAGAATTCGTTACGGAGACGAGTACAATAGTGAGATGAATATATATGGGAATTTCTCTTATAATACACTTGAAAATACCAGCTTCAGCTTGTCTCCTACTGGGATCTCATAATTGGTTCATGTAATGGTTTGGTTTGTGTCAACAGATACCACCAAGGGAATAGTAATATATATATATTCAAATATGCAATCCCATCACCGGGGAATATGTCGATCTTCCTGGAAACGCCTTATGTGAAGAAAATCATATGCCCGTCTTTGGGTTTGGATACGCTCATCCACTGACTAATGAAAAGTACAAGGTTGTTAAAATCAACTACTATATATCCGATGATTTTTCGAAAGGAAAGGTCCAGGTATACACAATCGGCAGTGGCACTGGGTGGAGAACCATAGGTGTAACGTCCTACCAATTGTTTGGGCCAAGTCTCGTGGGAATCTTTGCAAACGGAGCTCTTTACTGGAATGATGATGACGGAAGATCGGGGCTTTCGAGTTGGCGGATGAAGAATTCCGTTTAATCCAGTCACCACCTTGCCTCAACCATGATACTTCCCCATACTATCATTATATGTTGCGAGCATTGAGAGGGAATTTGTGCATTTGTCATCATCGAGAGGAAGACAATCTTCTAGATATATGGTCACTACAGAAAAAAGGCAACGGGTGAGAGATGGAGTAGGGACTTCAGCATAGCATACGACTCGTCCGGCGGGATAATGTATCGCAAATATCCTGCTACGCCGTTATTAATTACAAAGAAGAAAGAAGTCCTGTTTGTGCACCAAAGTTCAACGCTATATTGTTATGACCCAAAAGCAAATACGGTGATACAACTTTGGGATGTGGATGTTGTGAATCAGGAGGTAAAGATGCTTAGTGCATTTCCCCACATGAACAGCTTTGTTTCATTGGAAGCCCTAGGAGAGAGGTCCGAAAGAAAGAAGAAATTGACAGAGAGAGGCCTTAAAGACACTGATTGATTAACCAGCTTGATGGAGCAAGTCTTGCGACTTGTGCACCAAATTCTTAAACGGGCCATCAATTATATTTTAGTGTTTTAGGAGCATTATCAGAATTAGAAATTAATAACCGCAAAGAATTTATCCTAAATGGATTTTACAAACTATACTCGTACTAGAGATTTGAGACATTAAGTAAAGGCTTCATTGCATATGTTTTAATCATTGAAATTGATCAGAGCAGGTGAGTTTGTAGAGTACTCCCGAGATCAGATATCTGGTCGTGATCGAGATATATATTAGCTAGAACTAGTTAGGGTTTATGTTTAACAGAAGACAAAGAAGAACTAATGAGAACTGGACAGAATAGACTTAATAGACTTGAATAGAAGACATGTTTATTGATTAATATTGTATATTTACATTGAACTGAGATACATATATTTATACATGAATTTCCTTGAACTTTAAGCTACTATATTTCCTAAACAAGTCTAGTTTCCTAATATACAAAATACTAGAACTTTCTTGATTAACAGGGTAACGTGTGTTATGTTACACACGTACCTAATGTTGTGTTAACACCCTCCCGCAAGCGTAACGGGTTCTCTTGAACCGTTAGCTTGATCCTTAAAAGCGAAAAACGATCTTTGGATAGCGGTTTTGTAAAGATATCCGCAATTTGATCCTTAGACGATATAAACCGAACATCAATAAGTTTAGAAGCAACTTGATCACGAACAAAATGATAGTCAATCTCAATATGCTTTGTCCTTGCATGGAATATAGGATTGACAGTGAGATAAGTAGCACCAAGATTGTCACACCATAGAACAGGAGGAGATTGAGTAGATACACGAAGTTCTGAAATAAGTGATTGGATCCACATAATTTCAGCAGTAGCAATGGCAAGACCTCGGTATTCGGCTTCAGTACTAGAACGAGATACTGTTTTTTGCTTATGAGCACTCCAAGAGATAATATTACCACCCAATTAAACACAATAACCACTAGTAGAACGACGATCATCAAGAGAACCAGCCCAATCAGAGTCAGTATACGCACTGAATGATAACTGTAAAGAAGGAGATGGCCGAAGAAGTATACCAAAGGTACTTGTACTCTTGAGATAGCGAAGAATACGCTTAACTAAACCTAAGTGAAACTCGGTAGGAGCATGCATAAATTGACAAACTTTATTGACAGCAAATGCAAGATTTGGACGAGTAAATGTTAAGTATTGCAATGCTCCAACAATACTACGATATTCAGTAGCATCAGTTAATAAAGTGCTACGATCAGAAGAAATATCACCAGAAGTACTCAGTAGAGTGGTAATTGGTTTGACTCCATCCATTTTTGCTCGAACAAGAAGATCATGAGCATAACGTTGTTGAGAAAGAAATAAACCCGAAGAAGTACGAATTGCCTCGATGCCAAGAAAATAAGACAATTGACCAAGATCTTTAATTGCAAATTCTTGTTGTAAACGAAAGTGAGAATAGAGGCAATACAATACGTCGTGAGCCGATGACAATAATGTCATCCACATAGACCAACAAATAAATAGCACCATAAGTTCCATTGTAGATAAATAAGGATGAGTCACACTTTGAAGTAATAAACCCAATTTGTAGCAAAAAGGTACTAAGCTTTGTGATACCACGCACGAGGAGCTGTTTAAGACCATAGAGAGAACGATGTAATTTGCAAACATGTGTAGGAAAACGAGAATCCACATAACCTGGAGGCTGTTTCATGTACACTTCTTCCTGAAGTTCCCCATGTAGAAAGGCATTTTGCACATCCAGTTGATGAATTGACCAATTGGAAGATAAAGCCAATGTAAGAATAATACGTATAGTGCATGGTTTAACTACCGGACTAAACGTTTAAGAGTAATCAATCCCCTCTTGTTGATTGTATCCTTTTTGAAACTAAGCGAGATTTACGACGTGCAATTGTACCATCAGGATTTCGTTTTATACGAAACACCCATTTACATCCAATAACATTCATAGAAGGATCATATGGTACTAGCGAACATGTACCATTCCGAAGTAATGCATTAATCTCATCATCGGATGATACACGCCAATCTGGATATTTATGAGCTTGAGAAATACAAGTAGGTTCATAAAGCGAATCACATACCAGTGCGTATTTGGAGTTGGGTTTAAAAATTCCATCTTTTGCTCTAGTCACCATTGGATGTGACAAAACACTTGGTTGTACAGCGGAAGCTTGAACAATGGAGTCTGCTGACGTAAATAGATTCTGAGACGTATGAAGACTGATCATTGAAATCCCACAGACTATCATTGGAGGCATCGAAGCGAGTCTTTGGCAGATTATCATTGGAGGCATCGAAACGTTGTCGGTATGGCCCGATGGCGAGTTGATGACATCGATTCTTGAATATATATAAGAAGCTTGCAGTGGCGTCATCATATGTTGAGTGAAATATGGTCGTCCAGGTAAAGACCGAGGAGACAGTGACCCAAGTGACATTGATTCCCTTGTTGGAGACTGAGGAGACAATAGCTGTACATGTGCAGGCGAAGTTGTTACTCTTGTTGGAGATAGCAGCTGAGCAGGTGGAGGCTGACAAACTATAGACGGAGTTGGAGACCTTCTTGTTTGGTTTGTTAGTACCGAAGGAAATGAAACAGACGAGGTAGAAGGGGAAGTTACCTGTGAAGTAGTCGACGCCGGAGAAGGTGATGTCGTAGGTGCAAAGGGAAAGGTGGTCTCATCGAAAACAACATGGCGGCTGACGTATATTCGACCCGTATGAATATGAAGACACTTATAACCTTTATGAGATGGACTATAGACAATGAAAACACAAGGAGAAGAAAGAGGTTCCATTTTGTGAGACCTATACGGACGTAAGTAAGGATAACATAGACAACCAAAAACACGAAGAGAAGTGTAATCCGATGGTTTTCCAAAAAGAGCTTCATATGGGGAGGAGTTATTCACAGAGGTCGAAGGGACACGATTCATTAAATAACAAGCAGTGTAAAAAGAATCATACCAATATGAATACGGTACAAAAGCCATATTTAGGATTGTAAGACCAGTTTCACGAATATGACGATGACGACGTTCAACCAAACCATTCTACTCAGAAGTATGTGGACAAGAAAAACGATGAAAAATTCCAAGTTTCTGTAGATGCGGAGTGAGTTTACGATACTCAGCAACATTATCAGACTGAAATATTTTTATCTTTCGATTAAAAAGATTTTCAACATGCTTTTGAAACAAAGAGAATATGGAAAAGACATCAGATTTTTGAGACATAGGAAACATCCAAGTAAAACGACTATACACATCAATTAATATGACATAATATTTGTAACCTTCATTAGATAAAATATGAGAGGGTCCCCACACATACCGAGACAATTAAATCTAATGGATTCAAATAAATAGTTGTACTAGACTTAAACGGTAACTTATGACTTTGTTGATGGTGGATTTTGAACAAAGGGTAAAATCGTAAAAACCCCAAATAACCTAATGTCACCGATGACACATTTATTAGAACATTTAATGCATGTAGTCGGTAATTAATAGGGGTATTTTTTTCAAATTAGGGTTACAACGAACAAAACCTAATTCCCCTCAGTACAATGGCAAATCATGCCAGCCAAACCTAGCCCAAGCTAGCCGCCATGCCAAACGCACTCTGCTTGGACCTAGCTATGCTAGTCACACCAAACGCGCCAAAGCATGCCAACCATGCTAGCCGCACCTCCGTGCCAATGGTAAATCATGCCAGACCACACCTAGCCTAAGCTAGCCGGCACCTCTGTGCCAATGGCAAATCATGCCAGACCACACCTAGCTCTAAGCTAGCCGCACCTCTATGCCAATGGCAAATCATGCCAGCCATACCAAACGCGCCGAAGCATGCCAACCATGCTAGCCGCACCTCTATGCCAATGGCAAATCATGCCAGCCATACCAAACGAGCCGAAGCATGCCAACCATGCTAGCCGCACCTCTATGCCAATGGAAAATCATGCCAGCCAAACCAAACGCGTCGAAGCATGCCAACCATGCTAGCCGCACCTCTATGCCAATGGTAAATCATGCCCGACCATACCAAACGCGCCAAAGCATGCCAACCATGCTAGCCGCACCTCCGTGCCAATGGCAAATCATGCCAGCCACACCTTGCCCAAGCTAGCCGCGCCATGCCAAACACACTCTGCCTTGGCCCTAGCTACGCTGATCACGCCACGCCAAGCCAAGCCAAACACCCTTACCTTGGCCCTAGCGCGCCATTCAAAGTAGCGCCCGCACCTAGGCTTGCAAACCGTGCAACCTAGGCCAAATTGGCCCCGCATGCCATTGGCACATGCCAACACGCTCATTGGTAGCTTTTCTCACTAGGGCATGGCCCTAATGGCGAGCATGCCATTGGCACATGCCAACACGCTCATTGGTAGCTTTTCCTACCCGTCGTGACCCAAATTGGCCACGCATGCCATTGGCACATGCCAACACGCATCGTTGGTAGCTTTTCCTACCAGGTAGTGACCAAATTGGCCACGCATGCCATTGGCACATGCCAACACGCTCGCTTATTAGCTTTTCCTACCCAGTGCCATGACCAAATTGGCCCACGCATGCCATTGGCACATGCCAACACGCTCGCTGGTAGCTTTTCTACCCGGTGCCGTGACCCAAATTGGCCACGCATGCCATATGCACATGCCAACACGCTCGCTGGTAGCTTTTCCTACCATGTCGTGACCCAAATTGGCCACGCATGCCATTGGCACATGCCAAACACGCACGCTGGTAGCCTAACTTGCAAGCCGTGCAACCTAGGCCAACTTGGCTATACGTGCCATTAACACATGCCAAAACCCACGCTGGTAGCCTAACTTGCAAACCGTGCAACCTACCACCAAGGCATTCCGCACACGCCATTGGCACATCCAAACACGCCACTAGCAGCTCTGGCATTGCACTAACACTCAACGTAAAACCTACCACCAAGGCATTCCGCACATGCCATTGGCACATGCCACACACGCCACTAGCAGCTCTGGCATTGCCACTTGCACTCAAGGTGCAACCCGCAACAAAGGCATTCCGCACAAGCCATTGGCACATGCCACATGCGCCACTAGCAGCGCCACTTGCACTCAAGGTGCAACCAACACTCGAGACATCAACACAAACGGGGGATGCTTTCTAGGGTTTTGGTTTGGCGGTCACAAAGATGCGGCGTACACTACGCTCACATTAAGAAAGCGTGAATAGGAATACAGCGGTCAAATAAATGAGGAAATAATGGTGAAAACGTTTTCACCCACAAACACCATGCGGTTACCACCTCCTCCCATTATTTCACCCTTTACTCTCTTCCTTCATGAGGCCAGTGGTACGTTTCAATCTCGACTTGTATAAATAGGTCTTACCTATTTCCACCGGACAACAAGTCTCGGTCGGAGAAAAACACAACACTCTCATAAAAGGCAACTTTGCAAGCTCTCCAAAAAGGCTTTCATCTCTTGCAAGCTTCCTAAGCTTTCACTTTCTGATACAAGTCGAGACACTACTCTCCAGAATTATTCTGGTCTCAACACCTTTCTTTGCTTCCTTCCCAAATCAACCCTTCTCCTCCACTTTGTGACCGAAGCAAGTCTGGAACGGCCATTTCTTGGTTTAGGCCGGACTTGTACAGATTGATATCTCGAATCTAGAAAGTGCTCACGTGCAGCACATTTGTTTAAGGTTTAAAGTTTCTCACTCACCTACCGAATTTACCAAAATCGGCGGAAACGATTTTTACCCATAAACAAATGGCGACCACAAAGGGGAGGATTGATCTATCGGCTACAATATCGATTGTCGATCTCGTTCTTTGACCCGTATGTCAAGATGGTAGGGAAAGGTGACTCAATCCGACTCAACTGCCAGACAACCCGGTTACCAGTTGTAAAAACTACACCAGAAAACTGGGGACTCGCTGAAGATGCTACCAGCGATTGGGGACTTGCGACTCAATCCGACTTAACTTCCAGACAACCCGGTTACCAGTTGTAAAAACTACACCAGAAAACTTGGGACTCGCTGAAGATGCTACCAGCGATTGGGGACTTACTGGCGATGCTAGCTACCAGCAAAGTCTCCCTTTACATGGAGAGGGGCGTGTTCACAAAAACCTATGAAGTGAGTAAATTTAGACAGCGCGAGATATACGATCTGTTTTTAGGTTCTTAATAAAACCGCTCATACTACTGTCTTGTGCCTATTGCTAGCACACACTTTCATAAAAGCAATATTCCTTTCACAAAACATAATCGAGTTATATTATCAAAACCATTCATCCCGGAAATAATCCAATATCCTCAAAAGCTACCAGTTGTCTATCAAAACCTATTCGAACTTTGAACCGGACATCCAAAGATGTTTTTCAAAAAAAAAAAAAAAAAAACCTAAATGAAAGTTTAACAAAGAAACATTCAAGGGAAATCATCCAACGTAGGTCTGCTCTTCTTGGAGAAAGTCAACTTTGCATCTTCAAGAGCCGCTCTCTTCATAATCAACATCTTGGAAAGCTTTTCGAGTTCTACCTCCTTTGTCGTGCAATCTCCTCTCGCGGGAAAGGCCTTCGATTGCCGCATCTTTCGACTGGATCTCATCAAGGCCTTCGACAAACCACGAAGCGTTGAACTCCTTTTCTACACACACGTCGCGATGGTGCTCCCAAATGGCAATAACGTCTTCGAGCAGTGTGGCCAGTCACCTCACGCATATCCTCGATGGAAGATAAAGCCTCTTCCACACGCTTAACCAACAAAATCGACTAGTGACCTTCTTGGTTGTGGCCATATGTCCGTACTTCTCCCATATTCTCGTGTGGCCTGGCGCCTCGTACTTAGCCAACACGTCGAAACCGCCAACCAAAGACATGACCTGGATAAGGAACCAAGTACGGGGATCAAAATGGCGCCTGCAACTGGCCTCACGACTCACAAAGGGTCTTCTTCCATGTCTACGGCAGCAACCATCAGAGAATCATCCACCGTTTGAACCACATCTGTGCCCGGCAATTGGCTAACTCCCATCTCCAAGTCACCGGCGGTGGTCACCAAAGGCAAGTTTTCGTGTGGCTCCACCCCGAATCATCCTCCGAACCGGTTCCTCTTGCGAACTTGAGTTAGACATTTTTCAAAAGAAGAAACGGAAGAAGAAAGAAAAAGAAGCGCGAAACTCACCGAACCACTTCCCCGAAAAGAACCGGTCTTTGTCGGAGGAATCACTCACTTGTCGAACTTTCTTCTTTCTCTCGACTCATCACCGCTATGAGGAGGCTCAGTGCCGGAATTCTTTGAAGAAATTGCCGTCTCCCGGCAACGTGCAAGGGCAGCGAAGGCATTAACACTACCGAAGCCCCGAAAGAAACAAGACACATGTTTTCAAAGAAAATTCACGTGTTTTGAGACAAACCAACAAGGAGGCGACACATACCCGGTTATTGGAAGAACCGAAAGAAACGAGAGCTGCGGGAGGATCTTTTGAAACCGCCCCCCGAACCCGCCAAAGACGATTCTTCGTTCTGTTCCTTTGCCTGGGGACTTTCCGAGTTGCCGAGCAACTTTCGCTTGGGATCTCTCAACATTGGATACTTCTTCAAAACTGCCGGGGAAGGTTTACAAATTAACATTCTCCACCACGTTATTTACAAAATCTTGGATCATAGTGAACTCATCGTACTCAGAACTCATTATAGCCAAAAGTCGTAGAAGTTACTCTTCCCGTCTGAAATAAAGGAAGGCGGATACCCGGCTCAAGGGCACCGGCATTGAGGGCGGCATGCAATGAATCCTTAGGAACCACCAGCCGGTAAGCAAGAGGCACCCCTTGATCGAAACCCATGTGACGAGCAAACGGGCATGGTCAATATTGTAAGCGGATTCGGAAAGACCCATGAAGAAAGACGGCATATAGCCGGACATGCAAGAATAAACAAGTTTTCACCAACACTCAAGTTGTCGTCAAGATAAAGACATGATCGAGCAGAAGCAAAGGTGTCAATTTGAGTCACCGACCTATGGACCGGCTCCCATGGGCGAAAACTGATTTCATGCGACTTATCGAGAAGACTAACCAAGCTCATGCCAACTCTCGGACGCTTTTCACCCATCGAAGAACTCGGGAGCCGCCCCAACTCGCGGGAATCGAAGGCAACGGTTTCGAGCATACTTCTCAAAGTGCTCCCATAGCCGGCTTGCGAAAAAGCAACATGCACATATGAATCCACTTTCATGAAACCATTCGAAACTCGCATGTTCGCAACTAGGTGATCCAGATGCACATACGGGGAACCAAGGAATAGCTTGCCAATGGGAAGAACTTCACCTTTTGCTAACTTCACACATCAATCACTAGCAACTCGTCTTATTTCCTTCTTTCCGGAACTGGTCATCAAAAATGTCTCTAGACAACCAGAGAGCCAAAAATGCTGCAACATGAAGATCACTCGCTTTTCTCATTTAGGTTCCGGCTGTCCTAAACCATTGAGATATCCACCAGCCTGTAAAAGCACCTTTCATCCTCTTTCCGGACAGAATCCTTCGACTTCGCAGTGGAGTCTTTTCGAGCGTAATCTCCCAACTTAGCGGCAAGGTCTTCCCGCATCTTCTCCTCACCTTCGACAATCGGATATTAAGATTCCCTTGGTTCTAGGAAGATTGAAAGAAGAGATCCACACTCTCCAAGGAGAAAGTTATTTCACCCCATCTACATATGATCGTATGGGTGTCCGAACACCATATAGAGATGAAAGCAACCAAGCCCCCGGATATCCTTCCTAATTTGGAGATTTATCAAGCTCGACAAAGATCAATAATCTGCGCTCGAGTCAAGTTGGTATTTATGTGCTCCCTACTCACCATGAACTCAACCCATCTATCAAAAGAACGCAATGGGCTTTGACACATCCTAAAATCAATGTTGGAAGAAGAATATACCCATTTATGAAGACAGAACCGTATGGTATTCTCTGGGCGAATCGAACGTGTCTTCTTTTCATCTTCACCACCGGTTAACAAAATTGGCGCGAAACCTGGGTGATTCTTCCGAGCAGGGGCGAGGGGTCTAGCAAAGAATTCATCATCCGTGTTTGGTTTGGAACTATGAACATCCTTCGATGAGGCGAAATTTTATTCTGGTAACATCTTGTCGGATTTCTTCATAACAACTTAGTAACGAGATATCTGCACACGGAGAAAGACGAAATTATCTCCCTAACACATAACCGCACCCAACAAAAGGAAAACCTAAAAAAAAAAAAAAAAAAAAAAAGAGAGGGTGTATTCTCTACGGGTTCAAAACTGCACACGCAGTATTTTCTTCAGGGTTCAAAATTATATACGCAGTATTTTCTACGGGCTCGAATACGTCTATGGTATCCTTCTTCGGGTTCAAAATTATATATGGAGCATTTTTCTACGGGTTCAAAACTGCACGCGCAGTATTTTCTTCAGGTCCGAAATTCATATATGTAATATTTCCTATGGGTTCGAAGTCATATGAAGCACATATACAGTATTCTCTACGGGTTCGAAAATGCACACGCAGTATCTTCTTCAGGGTTCAAAAAAAATTATATACGCAATATTTTATATGGGCTCAAGTGCGTCTGCAGTATCCTTCTTCGGGTTCAAGACTATATACGCAGTATTTTCTACGGGCTCGAATGCGTCTATGGTATCCTTCTTCGGGTTCAAAATTATATATGGAGCGTTTTTCTACGGGTTCGAATCATATATACAGTATTTCCTTTGGGTGCATATATACAATATTTTCTACAAGAAGCACGCCAAGAAATCATATGCGCAATATCATTGCAAGGATTATAAAAACGCCTACTTTTAGGGTTTGCACCTACATGAAAAGGGAAACAAGAGAAGTCTTGAAGACATACCCGGAAACCGGTTTTGTTTATGACTCTGCGCTAGTATGAAAAGATGAAAGAACAAAGATGAGAGAAAGGGATTTTATATATATGGGCGTGAGATTCTGAAATAGGGAAGGATTTCCCTATACCAAAAATCGTGCATATAAGAAATGGGCCCACAAGGGCGCCCCAACTTCCCAACGCAGCCCAAGTCACGCCCCACCACTAGCGCGAACTCGGCTTCCCACATTGCACCCACGGTCCCGCCAGCTAGCACGCTCAACTTCACCACCTTGCGCCAGGTCCCGCCATAAAGAGCGCGATTAACTTCCCACTTTGCGCCGTTCCCGCCCGGCCTAGCACGCTCGGTTTCCCAACTCGTGTCAACTTCAATGCCGCCCCACTTCCTACCTCTCAATGACGCCTCGACTTCCCAATTGTGCCCGGCCTCCCGATTTATGCGCAAAACTCGCCGGAGGCAAGGATTCCAAATCCTATTTATAAAAAGGTCGGACAAGCCTCTTCAATTCTCTTTACGATTTGATGTTGATAGTTTGTCACCATCTTATGCTTACCTCGCAACAAAGCTCCTGCCTCCGAGCTAAGCAGGGGACTTAATGTTGATGGTGGATTTTAAACAAAGGGTAAAATCGTAAACCCCCAAATAACCTAATGTCACCGATGACACATTTATTAGAACATTTAATGCATGTAGTCAGTAATTAATAGGGGGTATTTTTTTTTCAAATTAGGGTTACAACGAACAAAACCCTAATTCCCCTCAGAGCCAATGGCAAATCATGCCAGCCACACCTAGCCCCAAGCTAGCCGCGCCATGCCAAACGCACTCGCCTTGGCCCTAGCTATGCTAGTCACACCAAACGCGCCAAAGCATGCCAACCATGCTAGCCACACCTCCGTGCCAATGGTAAATCATGCCAGCCACACCTAGCCTAAGCTAGCCGCACCTCCGTGTCAATGGCAAATCATGCCAGCCCACACCTAGCCTAAGCTAGCCGCACCTCCTATGTCAATGGCAAATCATGCCAGCCCATACCAAACGCAAGCATGCCAACCATGCTAGCCGCACCTCTATGCCAATGGCAAATAATGCCAGCCATACCAAACGGCAAATGCCAACCATGCTAGCCGTACCTCTATGTCAATGGCAAATCATGCCAAACATACCAAACGCGCCGAAGCATGCCAACCATGCTAGCCGCACTCTATGCCAATGGCAAATCATGCCAACCATACCAAACGCGCCAAAGCATGCCAACCATGCTAGCCGAACCTCCGTGCCAATGGCAAATCATGCAGACACACCTTTCCCAAGCTAGCCGCGCCATGCCAAACACACTTCCGCCTTGGCCCTAGCTACGCCACGCTGCCAAACACACTCTTACCTTGGCCCTAGCTCACGCCACGCACAAGCCAAACACCCTTACCTTGTCCCTAGCCACGCCATGCCAAAGTAGCGCCCGCACCTAGGCTTGCAAACCCAGTGCAACCTGGCCAAATGGCCACGCATGCCATTGGCACATGCCAACACGCTAGCCGGTAGCTTTTCTCACCGGGCGTGGCCCTAATGGCGAGCATGCCATTGGCACATGCCAACACGCTCGCTGGTAGCTTTTCTCACCGGGCGTGGCCCTAATGGCCCGAGCATGCCATTGGCACATGCCAACACGCTCGCCGGTAGCTTTTCTCACCGGGCGTGGCCCTAATGGCCCGAGCATGCCATTGGCACATGCCAACACGCTCGCTGGTAGCTTTTCCTACCAGGTCGTGACCCAAATTGGCCACGCATGCCATTGGCACATGCCAACACGCATCGCTGGTAGCTTTTCCTACCAAGACGTGACCAAATTGGCCACGCATGCAATTGGCACATGCCAACACGCTCGCTGGTAGCTTTTCCTACCAGGCCGTGACCAAATTGGCCACGCAAGCCATTGGCACATGCCAACACGCTCGCTGGTAGCTTTTCCTACCAGGCCGTGACCCAAATTGGCCACGCATGCCATTGGAACATGCCAACACGCTCGCTAGTAGCTTTTCCTACCAGGCTGTGACCCAAATTGGCCACGCATGCCATTGACACATGCCAACACGCACGCTGGTAGCCTAACTTGCAAGCCGTGCAACCTAGGCCAACTTGGCCGTACGTGCTATTGACACATGCCAAAACCACGCGGTAGCCTAACTTGCAAACTGTGCAACCTACCACCAAGGCATTCCGCACACGCCATTGGCACATGCCAAACACGCCACTAGCATCTCTGGCATTACCATTAACACTCAACGTACAACCTACCACCAAGGCATTCCGCACATGCCACACACGCCCCTAGCAGCTCTGGCATTGCCACTTGCACTCGAGGTGCAACCCGCAACAAAGGCATTCCGCACATGCCGCTGGCACATGCCACACGCGCCACTAGCAGCCGCCACTTGCACTCAAGGTGCAACCAACACTCGAGACATCAACACAAACTAGGGGATGCTTTCTAGGGTTTTGGTTTGGCGGTCACAGCATGCAGCGTACACTACGCTCACATTAATAAAGCGTGAATAGGAATAAAGCGGTCAAATAAATGAGGAAATAATGGTGAAAACGTTTTCACCCATAAACACCATGCGGTTACCACCTCCTCCCATTATTTCACCCTTTACTCTCTTCCTTCATGAGGCCAGGGTACGTTTCAATCTCGACTTGTATAAATAGGTCTTACCTATTTCCACCCGTAGACAACAAGTCTCGGTCAGGAGAAAAAACACAACACTCTATAAAAGGCAACTTTGCAAGCTCTCCAAAAAGGCTTTCATCTCTTGCAAGCTTCCGAAGCTTTCACTTTCGGATACAAGTCGAGACACTACTCTCCCATAATTATTCTGGTCTCAACACCTTTCTTTGCTTCCCTCCCCAAATCAACCCTTCTCCTCCACTTTGTGACCGAAGCAAGTCTGAAACGGCCATTTCTTGGTTTAGGTCGGACTTGTACAGATTGATCTCTCGAATCTAGAAAGTGCTCACGTGCAGCACATTTGTTTAGGGTTTAAACCAGTTTCTCACTCACCTACCGAATTTACCAAAATCGGCGGAAACGATTTTTACCCATAAACAGACTTCTATGCTCATGACAGGATGAACAAAAACTAATAGTTTGGTTTGAAACTGGAAGAGAAAACTGTGAAATAACTTTGCGAACTGTGTGTATCATTAGATGTCCCATTCCAGCATGTCAGGCTTGTAAACTATCACGTTCTACTATGCAAGCTTTAGGAGATTGAAACGAAGCATCAAGTAGATAAAGACCACCCTTCCTACCGCATGAAGAAGAACCTTCCCATTTGTCGATCCTTCACAAGACAAAAATTTGGATGAAATTCAAATAAGACATTATTATCACTCATAAGACGAGAAACCGATAAGAGATTGTGAGAGATTTTTTGGTGCAAAGAGAACATTACGAAGCTGCAACTTACGATTGGGAGTTCCTAAAATAGAGGAGCCAACATTAGAAATTGGTATAGAAGAACCATTACCCATCTGTATTTGATCAGGACCAGTATACTCAGTAGGAAATTGAAGACGAGAAAGATCATTGGTGATGTGATCTGTAGCACCGCTGTCAGGTGTCCATGACCATAAGCAGCATAAGCCTGTAGCACATAGGAAGGTGGTTGACTCTTTGGTGGGCGAAAACTTCTGTCATAACGGTTCCAGCAATCCCGGGCCTCATGATTCTTGCGCCCACAAAGCTGACAAGACACAGCTGAAGATTCAAAACTACCAGGCCCACGTTGAGTTTCAAAAGTAGCAGGCCCACGATGATTTTCAAAACTACTGTGCCCACGTTGAGTGTCAAAACGAGCAGGCCCTCGTTGAGACTGATTTCTGTTGTTACCAGAAAAACGAGATTGAGCAAACTGAGAAACAGATGATGAGGAAGATCCAGTTGGTTAAGAAAACCGTGATGGAGAATGTCGAGACTGTGCAGCGAGATTAGCAACTGGATGGGTGTTCAACGATTTTGTCAGCTATTCAACTCGTAACTCAAACGTAAGAAGAAACGTGAGAAAATCTTCAACTGTAAGAGAGCTCATGGTTGTAGTGAGTGATGTAACAATGGCATCATAAGAACTGTCTAAACCAGCAAGAAGGCAGTGACGAAACTCCTTATCTGTAACGGTGGTGTTGGCAGCAGCGAGAATATCAACCAAGTCTCGAGCATGATCGATATATGCTCGCATGGTTTGAGATCCTTTCTTATAAGCACGCAACTCACAGTGAAGATGATGGATTTGAGCATCGGACTTAGAAGCATAAAGAGATTCGAGAGAGGTCCAGATTTCTTTGGAAGATGTAAGACGATGAACATGGCGAAAAACAGCAGGTGTAAGAGAGGAGAACAACCAACTTACCAGGATTTTATCATGTTTTATCCATGAAATAAAAGCCGGAGTAGGAGCCGCATTATCAACAGGAGCTGCTGGGCAGGGTTTCGTACCAGTAACATAGCCATCGAGATCGTAACCTTGAAGATACGGCAGAAACTGAGCTCGCCACAAAGAATAGTTGTTTTCATCTAACTTGACAGTGATTATATGATGAGGTTGAGAGAATTGGATAGAAGCCATTGGTGAAAGTAGAGAAGGAGAAGATGAATCAATGAGTGCAGAGGTTGTATTTGCTTCAGTAGACATGGTTTTAGGGAAGAAGACTACACGAAAATAGGTTTAAAAGGACCTAAACCTAGATGATACCAAGCTAGAACTAGTTAGGGTTTATGTTTAGCAGAAGACAAAGAAGAACTAATGAGAACTAGACAGAATAAACTTAACATACTTGAATAGAAGACTTGTTTATTGATTAATATTGTATATTTACATTGAACTGAGATACATATATCTATACATGAATTTCCTTGAACTTTAAGCTACTGTATTTCCTAAACAAGTCTAGTTTCCATGTGAATGGGAATGTCTTTTACATGTTATGCCCGATTTTGTTAGTTCCATAGCACAGTAAAGACATATCAAACATTAAATGAAGCACGTGAAAACATAGATATGAATTTCATGCATTTATACAGTTTCCCGATTCCAAGTAATGATCCAGTAACAAGCTAGAGATGGAGATTTACTATGTGCATGCAAAAGGTTAGTTGTTTGAGTTCAGAGGCACCATCATCTAAAAACGACAGCTTCATTGCTTCTGCTAAATGCTATATCATCCAGAAGATAACCCCCTATTCTGGTTCAACGTGACCAATGAAGCCATGACTGACCAGGCCACTTTTGGTGAACAAAAATAATCAACCAATCAAGCCTATTTTTTGTTTCCGTTTTAGTCTAAAAGGAAAGGGCTAACTGTTCATTGAAGGTTATATTCTACCTTTTAAGTGAGAGCGTGGT
Source organism: Papaver armeniacum (assembly GCA_023531295.1). NCBI lineage: Eukaryota > Viridiplantae > Streptophyta > Magnoliopsida > Ranunculales > Papaveraceae > Papaver > Papaver armeniacum. Next base: position 22,120 of record JAJJWW010009755.1, on the reverse strand, counting down.
TGGTTCTTCATACCAAACCTGTGATATATATATTTGAATCCTAGAGTAGTCGGTCATATCCTCGAGCTCTAACCAAAGTTAAGCAAGGAGTAAGCAGGTTAAATATAGCATTAGCCAGGGGCGGAGCCAAGATTATTTAGAAGGGGTGCAAAAATTTGCTTTGGGGAGATAAAAAATTTTTAGGGGTGCAAAATGAGGCTTATTACTTATTAGATAGTTAAATTTTTTGCTTTGGACCCAAAATAGGCTTGGGAGCCACCTGGACTGGGGTGCAAGTGCACACCCCTGCACTGGGCTGGCTCCGCCCCTGGCATTAGCTACTTTCCCAAAAGATACATCAACAGTGACTTGACGCGCGTGCACATCACGTCTTTATTGTGTATAAACAGAATTTTATTGTATTTTATCGTGAGGTATTTCGTTGCTCAACACGTTCGTCACTCCTGCAGAAACAAGGCGGGAGAGACACCATGGAGTGTCTTCCGTCAGATGTAGTATTAGACATACTTTCACGACTACCAATTGTGTCTGTTCTAGATTTCAAATTAGTTTGCAAAAGGTTCCTAGATCTTATCAGTCATCCAAGAAATCAATTTGCTAAGATACACCTTCAACGTCAATTTTTTTTTTTTTGATAAGAAGAGAAGTTATATTGAAGATAAGGAATTACATGAGTTCTACCAGAGGTAGATCAAAGAAGAGTCATAAAACAGCAAAATTACATAAAGAGTGAACCCCAATTATTAAGAACTGAACTATAAAAATTCAAGTGACTTCACTTATATACCCAAGTCAGTCTCAGTTTTAAAATTATAATTATGCTCAAAAATACGGTTGTTTCGCTCTGTCCATATAGTATATACCACCGCAGCCGGAATGAGACCCCATAGAAATTTTCTTGTGCTTGAAAAATGAACAATATGCCATCGAAGTGCAAGCATCCTCATGTTCCTTGGAATTACCCAAGACCAATAGTCGCTTGGAAGAACTGAGGACCAGATTCTGTGTCCTATTTTACAGTAGAGGAATATATGTTCTTGGGACTCAATGTCATCACCACAGAGAACACACGAATTGTAGATATCTATTCCCTTAATATGCATCATGTCAATTGTGTTTAGCTTATCGTGAATTAAGCACCAAATCGGGAAGTTTATCTTTGGTGGGACTGACTTATTCCAGACAAAGGAGTGTGGAAATCCTGCTACGCCAAAATCTGATGTCAATTTGGAATATAGAGATTTGACATTAAATATGCCTGAGCTATGCAAAGTAACCTTCTTGTGTCTGGTAAGTTGTCCAGAACCAGTGGGTTGCTGCCAATCACCTGTAAAATAGCTGCAAAAGTGCTTGCTTCTAAATCCGTGAGACGACGTTTAAAATCAAAAATCTTATTCCCATCTGAAGTGGTCATTTCAACAATCTTTGCGTTCTTAGTAGTAGATAACTTGTATAGAAATAGCAAGAGGTGTGCTACCCCTCCAAGTATCATTCCAAAAAGCTATATCTCTACCTGAATGTATAATCAGAGTTGAATTAGAACTCACCAGGTGGGCTGTATCGGCAATAGTTTTCCAGCAGGAAACACCATGAGAAGTTTTGATTTTATCAGAACCCAACAAGAGAAACTAAATAAACGTCAATTAACGGGTTTTTTATTCTCCTTTTAAGAAAAACTAAATAAATTAGGGAATGATAAACATCGAATTTTTTATGGACATGAGTATAATAATGAGATGAATATATATGGGAGTTTCTCTTACAATACACTTCGAAGCATCAGCTTTTCTCACCAGGATTTCGTAATTGGTTCATGTAATGGTTTGATTTGTGTCAACAGACACCACCAAGGAAATATACATATCCACATATGCAATCCCATCACCGGGGAATATGTCAATCTTCCTCCTGGAGACACCTTTTGTGAAGAAAATCATTGTCCCCTCTTCGGATTTGGATATGTTCATTCAATGACTACTGAACAGTACAAGGTTGTCAAAATCTGCTACCCTAATAAATCGAATGGTTTCTCAAAAGGAGAGGTCAAGGTATACACAATCGGCGGTGGCAGTGGGTGGAGAATCATAGGTGTAACACCCCACTTTCCTAGGACAAGGCACCTGGGAATCTTTGCAAATGGGGCACTTTACTGGATTAATGACAGGAAGATCGTGGCTTTCAACTTGGCAGATGAAGAATCCCGATTAATCGAGTCTCCTCCTTGCTTCGAAGATGATACTTCTTTATCAATGATTACACGTTGCGAGCATTGAGAGAGAATTTGAGTATACGTCATCATAGGAGAAAAGACAATCTTCTAGATATATGGTCTCTGGAGAAAAATACAACGGGGGCTAGTTGGAGTATGAACTTCAATATACCATACGACTCATCGGACGGGGGAATGTATCGCAAGTATCCCGTCTAGGCCTGTATTAATTACAAAGAGAAATGAAGTCCTCTTTGTGCACCAACTTTCGACGCTTTATTGTTATGATCCAAAAGCAAATACGGTGATACAACTTTGGGATGTGGATGTTGTGAATGGGGAGTTATGCCTGCTTAGTGCATTTCCCCACGTGAATAGATTTGTCTCATTGGAAGCCCTAGGAGAGAGGTCTGAAAGAAAGAATAAATCGAGAGGTCTGAAGAGAACTTGGGCGAATTGGATACAAATCGAGAGGTCTGAAGAGAACTTGGGTGAATTGTATACCGCCTTTCTGACAACCGGCAATAAGCATCCACAGCATCATCCAATATGCAGGTGCAATATTTGCATCAAGCCCCCAAGCAGGAGAGGCCCTAAGGCTTAGTCCTATGGTATCTTGTCTAAAGCTAGATTAGAATCCCGTCTAATCTAAGCATGCCATTCACATAATAAAATAGTCTTTGGCAATGAACCAAACAACGATTGACAAGTCAACTAGTTGACTTCGCTGAACCAAACAACGCCACACAATTTTATTTTCCAAAACAACTAAACATTATCATTTTCCTTTCCATCTTTTCACTCTTCCCTCAAAGAAAATTGTTTTCAGGAACAATCACATCACGTTCCTCTATCCATCACTCTCTTCCACATTATTGATTGGGGCAATGACTTGTGTAGGATACTATATATGGACCATTTTTAATCACCATTAACATTTGCACCATTTGCACCACGTTATTGATTGAGGCAATGAATTGTGTAGGATACTATGGACCATTTTTTTAATCATCATTAACATTTGCACCATTTGCACTTCACACTGACATAGTCTACTTCTTTGGGACAGTGTAGGACGTGTGAATAGTTATGACGTGTGTAGGACTCATATCTATAATTATAATACGTTCCTCCCTCCATGAAACATTTACTTAAAACCATCAAGTGCTGAAGGGTTCAGCGAAAAGGTGATTTTTGCTGCGTTGAACCATTCAGCGCCAACTATCTTGCTACTACTTCAACTGCAAGCAAATGCTAGGAGAGAGAACTAGTGTTGTTAACAAATAGACAACACTTTGTTATTTGAACTGCAACACCTTTTGGCTAATCTAGCAATCAAATCTAGCCCATATTTCTTAGCCTAAGCAAAAACCTGCTGATATTGTGTAGATAACTTTTTTCTTTTTCTTCGAGCAATTACCTATATTATAACTTCAATTTTGTTGCACTTTAAGACTTGTGCAATCGACTGACCAGGGCTTCCATATTTACGTTTATTTGTTTGAGGGGTTTATGTTTCCCCAATCTTGAAAGCAATACTAACATTGGCTCATGAAAAAGTTTTCTTATCATGAAAAATATCTGAAAAGTGTATACTTCTCACCTATATTATTTTAACAGAAGAGCAAGAACCAAACATCTGAATTTTTTATAATCCATCCGAAATAATTGAGGTGCCTAGGGATATCTTGAATTTGGTCGAGCGATTTTGACCAAAAGTCAAGATTAGTTTTGTTCGTCATTCTCATCTCAGATCCTAGTTTTATCTCAAATCCCTGGTTCATTTGCTCTAATTCATTAGAGGTTTTCAAGTATGATGGTCTCAAAATCAAATCTGCATCTATCTTCTTCTTCCCAGGGGGTAGAAGGCCCTGTTATGGAAGATTTTCCTAGATCTGATCCTATTTGTGAATCGGATGGTGATTGTTTGATACTTTCTGGTTTTGAAGAATTTCCTCCTAGTAAGCCTTTGTCTAAAACTTGGGATTCTACTCTCCTCCCGCGGAAACAAGAGATGAATCCTGAAGCTTCGATTCCCCCCCCCCCCCCCCCCAAATATGATGGTGAGAGGATTACTCCAGTATCCTCATCAGTGTTTCAAGAAGAGATCCGTAAGTGTGAGGATATAGTTGTAGGGGTTTTCGTTGGAAGACGACTTTCTTATTATGTGGTTCGTAATGCTGTTATCAAAGCCTGAAAACCTAAAGGAAACTTGAAGGTAACCGTTAACGGTGATGATTTTTTTTGTTTGAGTTTGATAATGAATAGGATCGTGTCCAAGGGCTTGAACATGGGTCAATCTATATTCTCAATCGTTTATTCATTATTAGACCTTGGTATAAAACTATTGAACTAGATATGGAAGAGCTGAGAACTATTCCCATCTGGTTGAATCTAAGGAATGTTCCTCTCTATATGTGGAATGCTAAAGGGGTTGAGTATGATGACTAGTATTGTTGGGTCCCTATTATGATGGATAAACAAACACTTAATAAAACTAGGATGAGTTATGCAAGAGTGTGTGTTGAGATTAGTCTTGACTGTTATTTTCCTTCTATCATTCCTCTGGTGATTGATGGTAAAGATAGAATTTAAGTCAAGGTGGAGTATACTTGGAAGCCACCAAGGTGTATGGATTGTAAAACTTTTGGGCATTCTCTTACAAGGTGTCGTAAGAAGGTAGTAGAACCTCCTAAGACAGTGGAATGGATTCCAAAGAAACCTACTGTGACTGTTGATGTTGAGGGATTGATCACTAAGTCCACAAAAAGAGGCAGAGACACTAGGGAATATGGTTCTAGTTCAATTGAGGAGGAAATGATTGTTGATGATAATGTTCATTCTCAAGCAGTTTTGATGGAGGAAGACTTCAGGACTGTAAATTAGAAATAATTTACATAATGATGATATTATAATTGGGATCTTGAAACTCATGTTCAATAAATGAATAAAAGTATAATTAGAAATAATATAAATCCTACTTGGAGGTTTTTACATAATGATGATATTAGTTCTTGTGGTAGAGTAGTGTGTGTTGTTAGGGATCCTTTTATGATTCAGGTCTCTTTGATTCATTCTTCCACTCAAGCTATTTTGTTGATATTTTTTATCATTCAAAGTTCAATTTTATGCTACTTTTGTTCAGTTAGCGGCTGTGGGTTGTTTTTCTTGGTGTCTGGGGAAAAATATTATCTTTCTAGAGTTATACTATGGGACTCTTTGAAGGATTTTGCTAGTCTCAATAGTAAACCTTGGGTTGTTCTAGGAGATTTCAATTCTCTGCTATATCCTAATGATAGGGTAAGAGGGGCTGAAGTGATGAACTACCATTATGATGATTTTCAAAATTGTACTGATGTTTCTCCCTTGTTTGATTTTCCTTTCACTGGTTGTTTCTATACTTGGTCAGTCAAGAACACTGGGGTATTATTAGATGAAAAATTGACAAGGGTTCAATCAATATTGAGTGGATTCAAAATTTCCAAAAATTTCTGCCGAGTTTCTTCTTCCAGATTTCTGACCATTCTCCTTGTGTTATTTATATTTTTGAGAAGAGAAGGCATACCCTCTACCCCCTCCCCTACCCCCCCACCCCCACCCCACCCTACCCCTTAGGTTTTACAATGATCTTACCATCTTAGTGACTAAACTTAAGAGAGCAAAGAAGAGTATAAGCTTGTGGAAAAAAGAAAGATTCAAGGCTATTTTTGCTTAGGTTATTCAATCAAAGGAAGTTTTAGATGCTACTCAAAAGTTGTTACAACAACAACCCCTAAATAAAGATTTAGCTAGAAGGGAAAAGGTCTATGTGCAGGATTATGCTAAGTTAAGAAGATATGAGGAGGCTGAAGCTAAACAGAATTCTAGAATTAAATGGTTGCATTTGGGAGACTCCAATGTGTCTTTCTTTCATAATTATTTAAAGGAGAGGAGGTCAAGAAATAACATTCTTGTTCTTTATAATAATGAAAATGAAAAACTTGAGGATGATATTTCTATTGCAAATGAATGTGTGTCTTTCTTTTCTTCTTTGTTTGATTCCCAAATAAGTGGTGGTGATCAAAGCTGCAATTTTGAAAATATTAATATTCCTTGTTGTGTTAATCAAGATTATATTTCTGACCTTGTAAAGGATGTTTCTATAGAGGAAGTTATCACTGCTTAAGCTTCAATTGGATCTAACAAAGCTCCAGGGACAAATGGGTTTTCTAGCCATTTTTTCAAAGCCTGTTGGGATGTTGTAGCTGATGATTTTGTTGCAGCTATTCAAATTTTTTTCTCTAAATATAAAATACTTAAAGAGGTTGTAGTTACCTAAAATCGGTGAAAGGCTAGAGATGGGATTCTAGGGTTTTGAAAGTGAGTTTCGGAAGGTTGAGCACGGACAGTCTTCGTCTAAACTACGCATAATGTTCGTTCGAAGGATGCTTCAGTCACAGGGATGGAGGTTTAGGGATGGTCTTAGGGAGGGAAGCAGATGAAGAGAGAGATCGGAGAGAATTCTAGGGTTTAAAAAAAAATTGCTCTGAGAGGTTATCATAAAGATCTGTCAGCTTGGAGAAATAGATGGCCTATTTATAGCCAAATTCTCTAATCTCAAGTCGGTGAAGATAGGGATTGCTTGCCGTGCCGTACGGAGCACTTCTCCCGTCTCTTATGGAATAATTAGAGATAAACCAGGTTGAGTTTATCTCATTATATTCCACCGACTTTACTCTCTTCTACGGTGAAAAATAGGCTGGGTATTTCTCATACGTGCCATAAACCTCCGGACCAAAACCCTAATTGTTGTCCCCCCCATTTTTGTGAAGCTGAGTCAGCCTTTATGATGATGTGTAGAGACATAAATATTCTCTTTAACCGAGTTGGCCAAGATAGAGAGATATTCTCTGATTTGTGAGAATGACTATGATGAGTCACATGAAAAGGCATAGAATGCCTCAGGAATCGTGTGCAGAGTGTGAAAGGAGCTGAGACTGATCTCCCTCTCTCCATGGCCGGTCATATATGTCATGTGGAGACCGTATTATTGCTTGTGGGTCCCTTTGTTGAGCATGCGGATCTCAAGAGAGCTTATCCACGTTTTTGGATAAACATGTATAGTTCAGGCTCAATTTACTATCCGTGAGTGTGTTTGAGAGGCTTAGAAATAGACTTGAGCCCTAGTTAAGACGTGTTCCTATCATGTGAATCTCTCTGAGATTTTGAGGAGATATTTGAATCTCTCCGAGATTTTGCAGAGAGATTTTGCGAAGAGATTTGAATCTCTCCGAGATTTTCCAGAGAGATTTGAATCTCTCCAAGATTTTACGAAAAGATTTGAATATCTCCGAGATTTTGCAGAGAGATTTGAATCTCTCCGAGATTTTGCAGAGAAATGTGAATCTCTCTGAGATTTTGCGAAAAGATTTGAATCTCTCCGAGATTTCGCAGAGAGATTTGAATCTCTCTGAGATTTTGCTGAGAGATTTGAATCTCTCCAAGATTTTGCGAAGAGATTGAATCTCTCTGAGATTTTGTAGAGAGGTGTGAATCTCTCCGAGATTTTGAAGACGGATCAAAATCTCTACGAAGATTTTTCTAACTAGCTCAATATCTCTATGGTTAGTCAGACTCGTCCCGAAGAGAGAGGAAAGGATTTGGACGCCCGATTGATGTCTCTGAGACTTTGGCTCACTTATCTTTGACCGTATCTTACAGAGATGTGCTAGGAATCAACTGTGTTCATCTCGATGGGGCCGACAAGACCAAAGGTATCTCGAAAGGATGTTCTAGAAATTATTCTAAACCTCAAGAACTCCGAGTCGAGCCTATAGTAGACATGACCGATGTATCTCACGATGATGTACTAGGAATAAGTCCTTGATCTCAAATAGGATGAGTCATGCTTACATAAGACATGCATATCTCTGCTCTGGATCATAAGTCTGTCGGGGACATTTTTACGCATCTACAAGGACTACATGACCAGCGGTGATCTCGTCGAGGATGTATACTAACAATCATGGCATCACAATCAGCCGCGTCTTGCGAAGACATACTGGAATTATGGGTGTTACGGTTCAGAAGTCTGTCGGGGACATTTTACGCTCTACAAAACCTACATGACCAGCAATATCTCGTCGAGGATGTGCTCTAGGAGTCACGTCATCACGACCCGAGTGTCTCGCGGGGACGTATACTAGAAATATTTTCTAAGGGTGCCTTGAGGACCAAGGGCTTAATCTCTCCCGTGAGAGTTGAGTTTCGTCTATGGTCTTGAAATGACACTTTTTCCCTTATCCAAATTTCACTATCTACAACGGTAAATAACACTTTCATTACTCTTAGTGCTAAAATTGAAAATCCCACTCTTGTTTATGATTTTAGACCAATTTCTTGTTGTAATGTCATCTACAAGTGTATCACTAAAATTGTACCTTTTATCTATGATTTTATCCCTCTAGTTTCGATGTTCTAACTGGTTTAATTATCCCTAATCAATCTTCTTTTATCTCCGGAGATCAATACATGATAATATAATGGTGGCACATGAGATTTTTAGGAATTATCATAGACACAAGGGAACTCAAGATGTGCTCTAAAGATTGATCTCGAAAAAATCTTATGATACAAAGGAGTTGGGAGGCCATAGTCAGGGTGTTGCAAATAGTTGGTTTTCCTCATAAACTTATTGATTGGATTTCTTTATGCTTCTCTACTTCTCGATTTTATGTTATGGTTAATGGTTCCCCATATGGGTTTGTTGGTGCCAAGAGAGGTCTAAGGAAGGGTTGTCCTCTTTCACCTTATTTATTTGTCTTGGTTATGGAAATCTTTAGTGTTATTCCACCAAGTGAATATTCAAAGATTTGGTTTCCATCCAAGATGCAAACTAACCAGGTTAACCCATTTATGTTTTCCTGATATTGTGTTTTGGTGTTTTTAAAGGGGACTGTGAAAGCAGCCGAGACTTTACAATGTGCTCTTGAGCAATTTAGTAGTTGTTTAGGCTAAGTCATGAACAAACAAAAGACTTCTCTTTATTCCTCACTTGTGGATGATGAGGTTTTGGACCAAATTGTTATTTGCTTGGGTTGTGCAAAAGGTGAGCTACCAGCCAGGTATCTGGGAGTCCCTATGCTTTCTATAAGACTATCTTATTAGGACTACATTCCTCTTCTTAATAAAGTTAATGCTATGATTAAATTTTGGAAAACTATTTACTTAGCTTATCCCGGTAGAGCTTTACTCATTAAGGTCTGTGTTGGTGGGATGATTTACTTTTGGTTTTCTTGTTTTGTGCTTCCCAAGAGATTCATAAAAGAGCTCAACACTAAATTGAAAAGGTTTCTTTGGGATGGTCCAAATATAGGGAAAATCATATATAGTCATATCAACTTGGGTTAATGTGTGTCACCCTTATGAGGAAGGTGGCTTGGGTGTGAAGGACTTAGAGTTTACTAATGCTGAAGCAAACTTAAGGCACAATGGGACCTTGTCTCGGTAAAGTTATCATTTGGACCGAATGGGTCAAGTGTAATTTAATAAAGGATAATTATTTTTGGAGTTTGATTGTTCCTAAGGAAGCTTCTTGGTGATGGAGAAGAATATTAGATCATCGAGACCTTGTCAGACAATTCATTGGGGTAATTATTGGTGGTGGTACCTCCTTGAACTTCATGAATGAGTGGAGTGGCTCCACACCTTATATATTAGGATCATAAGGAGGTGGTAAGCAATGTGGGACTAAGATGTGGCTAAGACTTCTATCATTTAGCATATAGTTTCACAATTCCAAGTAATGATCCAGTAACAAGCTAAAGTGTACTCTATTCTGCATGCAAAAGGTTAGTTGTTCTCCGTTTACTGACTTCGGAGGAGCCATCGTCTAAAATGGACAGCTTCACTCTTTACAGCTGCAAGTTGCCTCTAATGTTGTGAGAAAATCATAAGACTTGGTACTCGCCTTAAGGCTAAGTCTTATGGCGTAGTCAGAAGTTCTGAAATCCCACGACACATCCCTTATAATATTTTTCTAGATCTAAATCTATTTCATAATCAAAATAAAGATTAAAGTGCTAAAATTGTAAAATGGACACAAAGATTTTTTTACATGGTTCGATCAATGTGATCTACATCCATGGTTCTTCACTATGATTGTTAAATTACATAAGTATTACATTTAGAATCTCCATTAATGAATATTTTGTAGAGTTCTATATCTAGTTTTTTGGGGAAGAAGATGATAAAGAAAATAAATCTCTCTCTCTAAAATGTGTCTCTCTTTACAAAAATGTCTATCCTTTTTCTCTCTCATGCCTTTCTCTTTATATAGGTGTTTACATAGTGGAAGACAGCTCACTTATAGTGGAGTATAGCTCATATTGTCTCATGCTCCCGCTACGTTCTCTCAGGCTCTGCTACATTCTCGCAATCTCTGCTACCTTCTCGCAATCTCTGCTACATTCTCGCGGGCTAAGGAAATGAATGCATCTCGCACACTAACAAATGTGTTGTGCGATATTTTGATCCTACAGTAGCAAAGTGGGAAGATAGCGACATAAAACCGTGGCCTTAACCTTCGTCCCCTTTGTCTAATAAAATATAGGGTATCATCCAGAAGATAACCCCTTGAACCCTCTTCTTGTCCAACTGACCCATGAAGCCACACGACTGATGCGGCTATTTTCAGTGAAAAAATATAATCCACAGCTTTAATCATCCTAAAGGCTCTCTCTATAAGAGATGAATTCTAGGTACTGGTTATACTTGTTCAGCGTTGCCCTGGACAAATTTGTTAAAGAAATGTACGTTGAAATGTTAACAGCTAGAAAAATCACCAATCCTGCCTATTTTTGGTGTCCGTTTTACATATATCCTCCAAGCACTAATAAACTAGTTGAGCTTAACCATTTTTTTGTAACAGATCGTACGTATGTACGTATTTTCTTGTTGTGTACAATAGTCACACAAAAATTAGTACATTGCAAAAGATTTCCTTTTTTTTTTTTCGAAAAAGAGGCAAGCCTCATTCATTAACATTGATAATACCACGATTCCAAATCGGGAAGGTTACAAATACGGATCGTAGAGTTTTCAATCGACTCAAAGTAATCAACCGGACAACATAGGTTTTCTAAACACTTAACAGCATAAAACCAAAACAAATTCTGAAGACTAAATCTAACCATTCCAGACCAATTCCTTAGTGACAGAACAAGTTTAAATGGCATTGTTTGCAAAAGATTTCCTGATTTAACAATTCATAGATGAAATTTAAAAAGCAGTACCCTACCACTTGGCCAAAAGATGCATCAACATGTGCGCATCACGTCTTACTATATATATATATATATACATAATTTTATTGTATTTAGATTTCCTATTCAGATTACAAAGCTATTACTGGGCAGTACTATCCCACACGACTTTGCGGGATGATTTCCCGTAAAAGCGGCTTCTTTACCGTTAGATCATGTTAAAACCCAGATCTAACCGCCTGGAACCCTTTAGGGAAAGTGGTGGGTCCTTCCCTGAAAGTGGTGGGTTCTTTCCTGAAAGTGATAGATCCTTTTTTTAATATGAATCTAACCGTTGATTTGATCATCCAACGGTAAAGAAGCCGCTTTTGCGGGAAGCCATCCCACAAAGTTGTGTGGGATAGCATTTGTCTTACTATAAATATAAAGCTAAACATCTCTTGTTGCTCAACCGCGTTTTTAACTCCGGCAGAATCAAGAGCGAGACTCGAGAGAGACACACAGGAATAATAAAAGGAATACCATGGAGTGTATTCCGTCAGATGTAGTATTAGACATACTTTCTCGACTACCAGTTGTGTCCGTTCTAGATTGCAAATTAGTTTGCAAAAAGTTCTTAGACCTTGTCAGTCATCCAAGAAATCAATTTGCTAAGATACACCACCGACGTCAATTACTACAACTTGCAAGTTATGGCGATGGAGATGCTTCTTCTTCTTCGTTAACGGGTCTTTTATTCTCTTTTGAAGAAAAAATAAATAAATCAGTAAGACCACGAATTCAGTATAAACCATTGAATTATGCACCGCGACTTTGTTATGGAAATTATAAACCACCACGACTTTGTTATGGAGATGAGTACAATAATGAGATGAATATCTATGGGAATTACTCTTACAATACACTTCAAAATACCAGCTTCAGCAGCTTTTCTCTTTATGATGGCGTTGTTGGTTCATGTAATGGTTTGATTTGTCTCCAGAGACACCAACAAGGGAATACGAATATCTACATATGCAATCCCATCACTGGGGAATATGTCAATCTTCCTGGAAACGCCTCATGTGAAGAAAAGCATTGGCACCTTTTTGGGTTTGGATACGTTCATTCAACGACTAATGAACAATACAAGGTTGTTATGATCAGTTACCCTATATCGGATGATTCTTTAAATGGAAGGATCCAGGTATACACAATCGGTAGTGGAAGTGGGTGGAGAGCCATAGGTGCAACCTCCCACTTGTATAAGACAAGTCTCATGGGAACCTTTGCAAATGGTGCTCTTTACTGGATTGATGATGACACGAAGATCACGGCTTTCGACTTGGCAGATGAAGAATTCCGAGTAATCCAGTCACCACCTTGCTTCAATGACGATACTTTCATACACTATGATGATTATATGCTCCGAGCATTGAGAGGAAATCTGTGCGTTTGTCATCAAAGGGACAAACACAATCTTCTAGATATATGGTCTCTACAGAAAAACTCAACAGGGGTGAGATGGAGTAGGGACTTCAGTATAGCATACGACGCGTCGGACGGTGGAATGTATGACACATTTCCCGCTGCTACGCCGATATTAATCACAAAGAAGAATGAAGTCCTCTTTGTGCACCAAAGTTCAACGCTGTATGCTTATGACCTAAAAGCAGATACGGTGATCCAACTTTGGAATGTGGATGTTGTGATGTCGGAGTTACGGCAGCTTACTGCATTTCCCCACATGAACAGCTTTGCTTCATTGGAAGCTCTAGGAGAGAGGTCTGAAAGAAAGAAGAAATTTAGAGAGAGAAGCCGAGCAAGTTGCACAATCAGCTGACCTGGGATTCCATTTTTATTCATTTTTACTTGTCTGAGGGGTTTACATTTCTAAACATGAAAGGATCCAAGTCTTTGGTACAACATTTCAAAATTACATCTTGTATTTGCACATCTACTTGTAAAGTTTGCGGATTTCATCCGTGTATTTAGCTACAACTTTATCTCTCCTTATTTTCATGGTTGGTGTCATCAAACCTCCGTCAATCTGCAACGAGCCGTCAGATACAGATATGTTAATTATCGCATAATATTCTTAGAAAAGGTAACAAAAAGAACGTATCAAAAACACAAAAAAAACTGACACGGAACCAGTCAAACTCCCACCATCCTGTTGATGGTTTTAGTCGAATGAAGGGCATAAAGGCGGTGAAATATACTTACGGTAAATGGTTCATCCAGGACTAGTATTGGTCCGATCTGGAATGAGCATCCCGAAGTCCTGCACAAAATAGACAGCCTGTTAAAACTCTTTTTTCCTCCTGTTCTGCAAAATGTAACCATTAAGGTGGGTTCTCATAATGATAATGATGATTATGAGAAGAAGCAAACAAGACTAGGATTTCCAAGCCTTTTTTTTAAGGACCTAATTTAGCCTCTCATACAAATTCGAAAGATGAATGGGATATTACTTTTACAAAGAAAACATACAATTCATATACCTCCATATTAATGTTGGGTCTTCAGGGTTTCATGTATAAATATTAAGATAAAATGTAGCTGTATCTATCCATGAAGATTCTTTTCTTATATACTACTACAATACAGGACACGTGAAAACGTTGAATATAATGGGCATGTCTTTTATATGCCTGATTTTTGTTAGTTCCATAGCACAGTAAAAACATATAAACAATAAATAGAGCATGTCATATAAGAAAACATTAGACAAAAACGTCATAGATATGAATTTCAGACATTCATGCAATTCACATAGTTTCCAGATTCCCAAGGTGATGATCCAGTAACAAGCTAAAGATGGAGATTTACCATGTACTCAATTCCGCATGCAATAGGTTAGTTGTTTTCTCTTTACTGAGTTCAGAGGCATTATCATCTAAAATCGACAGCCTCTTTGCTTCGGCTAAAAGCTCTTCTTTATTTGGAACAATTAAAGCTGCAAGTCGCCTTTGATCCTGTAGGAAAATCATAAGACTTAGTACTCACCTTAAGAATAATAAGATGGTAGAGATGTATTATTCTTCAATAAAGGCCCAAACGCACTGGACAAAATGATGTTATAAGCTATTATCCAGAAGATGACCACTCGAACCCTCTTCAGGTCCAACTGACCCATGAAGCATGCCACTTTTGGTGAATAAAAATAACAACAACATAAATCATCCTAAAGGTTCCCCGTAACATATTAAAAAGATGGATTCTAGGTGGTTATACGGTTATACTTGTTCGATGTTGTCCTGGAAAATTTTGTTCAAGAAATCTATGTCTAAACATAACAGCTAGAAAAATCACCAATCAAGCTTATTCTTGGTGACTTGGTGTCCGTTTTAGTCTACGAAGGAAGGGCTAACCGTGCAAAGAACAGTTGGCCTATTACAAATATGATTTTCTTTGAAGGCTTTAGTTCTGTTGATAACAAAATGCAAACAAAACTGAAGACTGCATCTTCCAAAACTTAAAAGTTTGGCAAGGGAAGATAGATTTTCACAGAAAGATTCATAATATTTACCTGGCCGATGACAACAATTTGTTGAATGAGTTTACTTCGCATGGCAGCTTCCTCTAGTTCCGATGGTTCAACATTTTCACCTTATATTCATCATATAATAATTGTCTGAGTTTTATCTCTCACTTATTACATAACTTTTGTAATACAAATGATTTCGTGAGTGACAAAAAGGAAAACAGAACCAACTGATAGTTTGGTGCTTCCAGAATTACCTGTTGTAAGAACTATTGTATCCTTCGCACGCCCTTCAAGAACCACCACTCCTCCACATTTACTACTTCGTCCTATTGAATGGTTAGGAGCAATCCAACCTATGTCACCCGTTCCAAGCCAGCCATCTTCATTTAGGACCTCTTTCGTAGCAGAAGGGTTCTAAGTTGAGAAACAAAAACAATGACGCACATTCAAATAACAATATGTAAAAACTGATAATCTTTGACGACTAGTAGAATTAAATGGTAAATTTACCTTGTAGTAACCCTTCATCACTTGTGGTCCTTTAACTTTGACAATTCCTTTGGAACCAGCTGGGAGATCTTCACCAGTTTCCAAATCCACAACTTTAATTTCTGTATGTTTCAGTGGGTGCCCAACCGAGCCAAGAACCTACCTTCAAACGGTAAGTCTGCAGCAGTAAGTCAAATGAATTCCACTCTAGCCAAGTGTTCATGTATAAAATTAGCAAAACTAAAAAACATGAGGGGGTAAAGAAAGCCAACGTGAAGCAATATAATATACAAGCTCACACTAGAAATCATACAAATATCCAAGTACTTCAAGAAAACAATATTGCTCAGTTATAACTAAAACCTCAGATTTTGCTTACATTGCAGTCAGGCTTTCGAGCAGCAACAACCGGAGAAGACTCTGTTAAACCATAACCATTTTGTATTTTGACGCCAATTGCCTGTAGGTGTGAAAATTTGAGTAAAATGGAAACAAACTTCTGACAGAATCCAATGTGAGAAATGAAAGAATCATCTGACCTCAAAAAATCTGTCAATATGCAATGACAGGCTTCCACCACCGCTTATTCCAGCCTGCAGTGTGTTAAAATGATTGATTAGACATGCTACTAGCAAACAACATTTAGACTATATTGCAGCAATACCTTTGAGATTCCTATTGCTGAGTGAATTTTACTGTAGACAAGTTTCTTCCCCAACATATGCAATGGCCACAAAACTGCAGCTGTAATCCTTGCCCACAACAGGTCTAGCATTGCAATAAAGAGTGGCTGTGCCTTTTGATTTCTCGTGAGAAACTTCCCCTAAAAAGGAAACTTAAATCAATTGATGTAATAAATCTGACTGCAACTTTGGAATTTTAACTTATTCAGCTTGTTGTACAAAAGCACAGTTAGCTAGAACTTGCAGTACTGAGCTTTTCCAGTCCAACTTCTACAACAGAAAAGTAATATACTTCTCCCGCTAATTTTCCTTGATAAGTTGCACTGAAAGACATTACTCACAAGGCAGGACAAAAAGATAAGGTTCAAACCTCATATACTCGCTTTGCCTCCATGTACATCATACTAATCTTTAGTAAAGTAAGTGCAATTAGCTTTCGAACGGTTGAGCTTGTAGAAATCTGCCTCTGAATTCCACTGCAGTGAAGAAATGAAAGACCATAAGAACATTTGAGGAACAACCTTGCAGCACAGACGCATAACCCAAGTCATATCTGTAAAAGTAAATGGTTTGTGGTTGAAAAAGAGACGCATTGTTTCCATAATTTTGAATGCCAAATAGGCAGTTGTGCTCGCAATACATCATTTTTCCTGTTCTCGGAATTATAATGGCTAAGTTACCACTGCATCTCCTAATAGTTAAGCCCTCAAAAAGAAACCCCATCTTTTATTCAACTCAGATTCAGTACTCAAAATTGGTCTCCCATTATTTTAAAAGCAACCGAGACAAAATTAAGACTTATTAGAAATCCAACTCCTACAAAGAGATTTTTTATTAAATAAACTAAAAACAAAGACAATGAGAGTGGTCCAATAAAAGATCCAACCTAGTACAAACAAAATCTACGAGAAGAGTGATAGAACCAATACCAGGAAATCCAAGAGTGCATGCAGGTAGTGTTATCTTAACATTTTGTGTTGAAAACATACTTTTGTAATTTGGTTTTCAGATATCTCTCTCCACAAGTTGACATTTTGAATGCCGATATAAACTATTTTGATTGTAAATCTACCTTCCCTTTCTTCTTAAGTTTTATCTAATGTTTGACTTCTCAAACATGCAAAGGAATATAAAAGTCTCCAGTATAATCAAGATTACATTCAGTTCAGAAGGAAACTAAACTGCATTGGTTTACGGAGCCAATAACAGTGTAAGGGTACAGGTGTAATGTGGGGTTTTTAATTTTAACGAAGACGAATATAAAAGGTTAAAATGTTTTAACCTTGAAGTCTCAACATATGTAGAGGTTATGGTTCCATACAGAACTGACTTAATACATTTGCAATGGCACAACCCAGACCCGACATCCAAACAATCGAATATTTGATAAATTCTATGGCAGACACTGAGCACCAAAGTAACAAAGTGAACAAACCATAAATTCCTTCTACTTATACACTAATATCTTATTACATTCAAGAAGGTAAAGGTACCTGTAGAGTGTCTCATATACCAAAGGAACAGAAATTAGGTAGTGCGGTTGATAACGTCGCAAGTCTTCCTATCAACATAATCGATTCCAGATATAAGAAAACTGCCATAACTAACACCTCCTTAAATAAAAGAAATGTACCACCTAAATATTTTATGAGGTCAAACATGATCAAGCCAAAAATAAAACTTGAGGTGAACCAATCAATTAAAGAACACGCCTGGAGTAAAGACATCGGGGACCTTTTCACATTTCTGAGCCGGTACAAACCATAATTGATCCAAAGAATGATAAGAAGACCATACCTTCAGATTTTTCACAGTTGTGTATACTTGCTCAGCCCCGTAAGTAAATGTGAAATACTCAGCAGCTCGCTCATATGCATGCCAAGGTGGAAGCATGCTCAGAAATCTATCATCAGGTCCGACAGGTACGATATCCCACAAGTTCTTGATCTACGATTAATAAAAACAATTGAAGGATAAGTTTGCAGTTTTTCTATATAGAAAATAGAAATAACAACCATCGACACGAAGTAGGAAAGAGTATAATGAGAAATATATAATCAAGGTCCAATAATATTTCTTACTATCAGAACAGTAAGTCACAATTATAAAACAGAATGGAACTCGAGCAAAAAACTGAACAAACAGAACTGAGAAAACAAAAAGAAAATTTATATAAATGTAAGCTTGGGCAACGACAAATATTTGGGGGTTAGGCATGTGACCTAGATCATGTGAAGAGCTTTAGTATTCCCAGGCATGCATATGGGCTAAATTAAGATATCAAACTCGTATGATTAAATAATCCAACCATCTGCCGATCTAATATAAACTATTATCTTCTAGGTAAACCGGGAGCATAACTCACATCATTAAATTTTTATCCTAACCAAGGTCTCCCAAATAAATCATTTCTAGCAACTGAATCTTACGAGCTAACAACTCTGTATTCTTCTCAAAGTGCTAACATATTGATTCCTATAAAATCCATTGTTCAAGCTAGATACATGAAATATCCTACAAACCAGTTGGAAACATCAAAGCTTCAACCAAGTAGAGTCTTGGTAAGGTTCACAATGAATACAACCATACATATAAATACACATACAAACAAAGATGTGTGGCTCTGCATCAAACTCATCAAGCCATTAGAAGAGGAAACTATTCTTGTAATGTAAACCAGGCAGTACAAACCTGATGCAATAGATTTCGATGTGTGAGCATAACACCTTTGGGGGTGCCAGTTGTTCCACTTGTGTATACGAGTGTAGCAATGTCATCAGAGTCGATGGCTTCATAAGCATATCTCCTGCCACCTATATCAGTAAGCCAGGAATCATGATGCTCCCACCAAAATCAAATGAAAACATACGGAAACATAACAAAATGTACTTAAAGGATATAAGATGAATGTAATGGAAATAAATAAGAAAATTTGGATATAAAAGACATAGCTACCTAGGTTACATGTTTGAAAATTGTAATATTCACACACCAATCTTAGAATGCTTCAAATCATCGATTAAGAAGCAATTCGGAAGTGAATATTTAGTGTACTTAGGTTGGAAAAAAAAAAGGTCACTGAGCACAGGATATGGATATTCACATACTGAAATTTGAAGATCTCCAGCAATTTGGTATGGAGAAGAACCCACTGCTATCAAGAAAAGTGCTCAGTGAATTTACGTTGTGATTGTTTCATACTTTCATATATCTTGCTGAGACAAATGAAGTATTTCCTAAACTATTGCATTCTATAAGATTTGTAGAAGAGGCATTTTGTTAACATTTCTGCTGAATATGTATGATTTTTACTTTTTTTGCATACCAAATTTTCCACTAAATGTCCAATTTATGTGCCGCTGGTAAGGGTGACAAAACCCTAAATTTGAATTGGCGCGTTATAAGAAAACTGGACAAAATAAATATATCTACGCACAATCTATCAGAGAAAACACAAAAAAAGAGCATATCTCAAGCAATTAGCAATTAACAACTGTGCTGAAAAAGTTACCATCTTCACCGGAATCAAGCGAGGTTGTACGACTTTCTTTACCCAGATCTGTGATTCCCTTGTAGTCATACACAGGAATCCCATCTACTGCGCCGTTACCTAAGCAAGATTTATCACCCCAGAGAAGAACAATAAATCTTACATCTGCTCTGGAGATGAAAGTTTCTGAAATCCTCTTAAATAACTCTGCATTGTCCACTATAAGTGCAACACTGAGATGCCAAGAAAAATGAATGTCATACATTTGAAACATCAAAAAGTAAGATATAAGTATAACTGTATAACCCCTGCATAAAACCTTGAAAGTGGAGTTCTATCCTTCGCGTGTCAACTCATGAGCATGTCACACCATGCATCTTTTTTACATATTCAAATACCATATAAATAAAATAAGCTCTTTCTCTAACCTGTCAGAATGAGTGTATATTTGCAACAACTCTTCAACAGATGATCTTGTCCCCCGTACAACATTGATTGCCCCGGTCGCCATGATGCCTGGTCAATGTTTAAGTACAAGATCTCGAATTAATAACTTGATGCAACGAAAAGCTTGCACTTAATAATAAAATAAATAGAACAAACGCATTATGTGTTCTTTACGGAATTGTTCTGTTTGTTTTATGTTATGAATCGAGGCAAAAATAAAACAAATAAAATCATTGCAATCAGAAATGTATTCCAGCAATGCATTTTCCCACTCTCGTAAATTTTCCAATGCTTCTCCACCATATAAAGGTGTTAGCATTGAAGAATTCATATACAATAAGAAAGAATGGGAACACAAAAGCACCTTGGTCCGCAATCAGCCATCGACATGAATTGTCAGCAAAGAGAGCAATCTTTTCATCTGGCTCTACTCCCACAACACGTAGTCCTTCACAAAAGTCCAATATGTCCTGCTCCAGCTAGCAGTAGAAAGAAAAAGATTATAATATCTACATATTATAATCCTAGGATAGCAAGCTAAATCAATAGGGAAAAGGTGAATAACTATGAAAAAAACTGAAGATACAATCAATTTAAAGTGTAATGGAGGAAACCAAACAGATAGATATTGGAATCCACAAAGTTGGAACATCGGTAAAGAAATGCTTGTTCTATAGGAGTAAGGGAAGGTGTACTACATTGGGGATTCAACAAGGGTGTGAATAAATCAATAAACCACATTATTCAAAAACTTTCCAGCACTTTTTATGCTGGGTAAGCTAATGATAAATTGGATGTCCATATATCTGACACTTTTTGCTAGAAACTTTAAAACTATAATAACATATGGCGAGGATCATCTTGAGGAGAGTAGATCACCCTCACCAAAAATCAGTCATGCATATCATATACATCTCGAAAACAGATCCTACCTCCATATCTACAAAAAGAGTGTCACAAGGTACCCAGACATAACAGCCAATACAGAAATATTACCTGTTTATAAGTTATCTCTGAAGGTGGATCATGATATGGATCCAGTAACGCTGTCCGATCACCATACTTTTCCGTGGTAGACCTCCAAATATCAGGAACTACCTTCCAATCACCAGTAGACAATACCTTATCATCTGAGAGTAATGTACTCTCTAATATTGGAGAGCATTTTCGTGGTTTTAGCTCCTTTACCTGCTGTATACCCATCCATAAAACACACAATTCAGTCCTTCCCTCGATTCCCTTGGATTAAAAGTAACCAAAACCAAAGAATCTCAGCATATCATATCTTATCCATACCCTAATTGGTGATAAAAAAATCAGGCACCACTAAAATCTTGAATGAATCAAGATATTACAGCTCTAGTCAAAGTTGATAAACCAAGAAAGCATATACCAAAATTTCCTAGTACATATCTCACTCAAATACACTTGAATTAGGAGAAATCAGTTCCAATTTATAGAAAATTATAATTCAACTTAGTGAAAATTGAAAAACTATGCACATATTAATGAAGGATAATCAACAAAATTTCAAAAAAGCAAATGAAATTGGATAGATAAAGCTTCTTCTTACATGAGATTTGCAGTAAACCCTAGAATAAGAAAATCTTCTTGAGGTTTGTTTGTGAAAGATTTGTGAATTAGAGAGTAAGTAAGCAAGCAATGGTCTACGATCAAAAGAACTTGTGATTATGATGTTATTAAACAATGAAGATGAGGATGTTACAGCCATCTGATCTCTATCTTCTGAAAGAAAGAGATGAAATGGTGGAAGATAATGATAATTGATGGATTACAGAGACAATCACAACATTGTTGTTATACAGAAGAAAGACAAAATGAAATGAAACAATCGAGGAAGTGAAGACTTTT
The DNA here is from genome assembly GCA_023531295.1 of Papaver armeniacum. Taxonomy (NCBI): domain Eukaryota; kingdom Viridiplantae; phylum Streptophyta; class Magnoliopsida; order Ranunculales; family Papaveraceae; genus Papaver; species Papaver armeniacum. Next base: position 219 of record JAJJWW010009755.1, on the reverse strand, counting down.
ATTATTAAACTAAAGACCTAAACGAATTATCTACCTCCAGTGGGTCCCACTGTCCTTTTCGCGAGTTTTTTATACATGGAGTAGGACCGGACCGATTTATGTGTAGGTAAGTAGGTGGTGCGAAACAACATTCTCGTGGTCTCATAATCGACGCACATTGCACATGCACCCTTTATGCTTTAGTGAAATCACTGCATCATGCTCAGTTGGATCCACTCC
>JAJJWW010009754.1:0-98392 GCA_023531295.1 Papaver armeniacum | reverse complement strand
GGGAATACCAACGATTCAATTACCCAGCATAAACATAATCATATTAATGGAACGCCCTGAGTCTTCCTGTTGCAAAAAAATCGAACTCGTTAGATTTCATGATAAGTCGTTGTTCTTCCAAAGCGATAGAACAACGCGGTTACATGACAAAGAGAGTAGACTTAAGGCTTCGACTGAGCTAACTCAACGTCATGTTGCTGATGCATGTTAGCAAAGTGATCTTCACATATGCGTAAGACCCACAGCATATGAATGAGTCGCTGGCTGCGAAGGCATAATTGCATATGCTATATATTAAAATGGCAAAGTTGTGCGGTAAGAATAAAGATAAGATATTTGATTGGGTATGGGTTAGTATACCACAAGACTGGATTTTATACTACCAAGACATCGCCCAAAGAAGTACCACAATTTCAAAAAAAAAAAGAAAAGAAGAGAGATGAATAACACACAAAAAGATTTACTTTCACAAACAAACTAAAACACGAGGATTAAACGGATACATGTCTTGGCATAACAACTAACAAGTACATACCCTTCCGGTCCTAAAACGGAAAGGATAGAGATACTAGGAAAAAACATGCAGGATCGACCAGCATGACACACCTAACAAACAACCCGCGGCGCGCACATGAAACGACGATATGACATCATGACAATACAACCATATTAAGGGAGTGACTCGAGCTCATTTCCAATTCACGAAGTTGGGGTAGCCTCGGCCAAAGCATTATTCTCGGTAGTAATCGGTCAAAGCTTTGCAAGATTGGGCCACGGATCTTTGCTCGATACTAAGGGCAATTAAGGCGGGCTTCATGTTCTTGGATACGAGGCGAGTCTCCTCAATCATCAGAAAGCTCACTTTGACGATTGCTGAGTCCCAACTCGAGTGCGGTTAGCTTATCACTCAACCATTGAACATTGAACCCCAAGCTGCGGCAAGCTGTCTGTGCTGACCTCCAAACGCTCGGCTGATTAGCCGAGTGGGCATGGCGTCCTCATCCTCCATCCCAGCCACTACATCCAACAAGCCATTGACAAGCTTACCAAAACATCCCCAAGAGGAATCCTGGCCCCCAAATAGGGTATATGTCCGTGATCCTTCACGATCACAGCATAACGAGCACCGTGGTCACCGTGCAACCCGGCCGTAACCTAGTTAGCTATCCCTCACCATTGTTCGCAAGGTCACCTGTTTTATCTCATGCCCAAAGGCGGGGAGTACGCAGAGTCGGTAATAGAGGTGGGCATAAGAACCTTTCTTACGGAAGAACTGGACAGGAAGGGCCAGAGCCTACTTCCATGGCTTGACGACTTGGTACGTTTGGATCATTGGAATGGAGCGATCCTCCATCTGACGACCCTCTTTCATTTCCTAAAAAAAAAAGGGGGAGAGGTTCAGGATGACCAAACACTAATGTATATGAAGGTAAGATGAACAGAGGACGATACTGAGCGACAAGTGAGAGATGACTCGTACGACCCGAACGACTAGAGCTAGGAAGGGAGGAGGCTCATAGACTAAAAAGAAACGAAGAAAGAGAAATGTTTAGCAAGTGGAAAAAAAAAAAACACACAACCCAAAGAGCTCGTATTTATAGAACAAAATAAATAAGCACGTGCAATAACGACAGAGGAGGAGGAATATAGTAATAAAGAGGCCTACCATAGGGAACAACAAGATGATCGGTACTTAAGGAGTTGAGCAACCGGTGAGGAGGTAATAGGGGTGCGACCCGGACCCGCGCGACCTGTTGTGACTATAACATACCGACGAAGTATCAGAAAATAATCAGATCAAGACGTATGGCCGGGGTGAAAAGGAAGGAATTTACCTCTATCGGAACAGCCAAGACCTCGTCCGGAACCTCACCGCCACACTCTTCCGCCGAACGAATAAGATTAGATTTACGACGACGGGGACCAACTACCCTACCTCGGGTGCTCGAGTGTAAACCTTCAGCGGAGAATAGATGATTCCAACTTAATAATACCGATTGATGAAGAACCTGGAGGGGAAGGCCCTTCTTTAGTCTCAACTGGGAAGACTACAAAATTTAGTCATCCTCGTAACTTGATCCCGATAACGTTGCCACAAGGCAAGCGGACAAGACACGTCTTCCATAAGGCAAATTCTTCTCAAAGGGAAAGCTCGACTACCCGACAACGCCCATCCATAAACATAAACCGGTGAAAACACCTAGCTAAAATATATCATCATCACAAACGGAAGAAGTGCAGTAGAGCAAACACCTTGGTCAAAACCTGCCTGACGAGCAACACGATGAATGTTGTAAGATAAAGCACAAAATTTTCCTTCATAAAATCCTGGGATATGGCCAGGAGTCACCGCAAGAGCAAAGTCCCAAGCAAAAGAATCAACCTCAGCTTCAAGTCCTATTACCACCTCATCATCGTGGGGAAGTAGAGGAAAAGCGATACGTGGGAAAACCGCAAGCACCGTCCCGGATAGGGCCAAAAGGTGAATTCCTCAAGACGATCCATAACATCAACAATGCGCACGGCGCGATGGGGACGAAGACCTTTATAGAGAGCAAGACGAGGATAAGATAATGTCTGCGTAGAACGGCGGACGCGAGTAGTGTTCACAAAGACGATGACAAACTTCATGGCGGAGATGTAAGGAGTTTGGGGAGGGACGATAATTCGGAAGTGTTCCCATAGCCATACTTGAAGGAAAGCCATGGCGATTACTCTCAATGGTATGATCGGGATGATTTACCCACTGGAGGTCACCGCCTAAGGTGTCAAGATAGCGGTACAACCCCCAAGAACATGGGAGCCAAGGGAAAAGAGACTTTGTTGACCATCAATACGCCATTATTATGAGTTCGTCTTTGATGTTATCCTTTACACCATATTCAAAAGGTCATGGGATAACCCGTAACACCAATACCGCCGCAAGCTCATGCTTAGGGGTGATCCTCGACATGATAGGCAAAGACGATGAGTCGGGGGACTTACAGCAACTCGTATACCAAAATCTGCCCATGCCTTAAGACCAGCCCGTTTCTTCTTCTTAGAGCACCCGAGGGAACATCATCTTGAAGAGAACAACTCCTAGCTTGGCGGAGCACTCTGCACATTTTTTCCTCTTCGGTATTACGAGATTCCAGTACATTTTTATAAGGAGCATTACCATGCATAGGGAGAGCCAAGATAGCCACAACGTCTTCCAGAGTTGGAGTAGCCTCCCCTGGGCAAACAAGAATGTATGAACCCCTTTCACCCAGCTAAGAACCACACGACGAAGATCCCATAGATTGCGTGTTATATGCCTAAACTTGGAAGCCTGGAAGGGCGTTATACACCCCCCCCTCATCTAAAATCTCGACATTAGAAGGTTCAAGGAGCACACCTGTCTACCCATTTCGGCCATACGGGAGGGCATGTGGATGTGCCAAGGAAAGACACATTGGGAAGTACATGATCACCTCGACGAGCGGTGAGGTATGGTACCTCGACACTGTCGAGGAAAAAGGGCTTCGAAGGTTCACGTGCTAAGAGCCAAGACGCACGTAGCGAAGCTTACGCAACAGTGACGGAAGAGCGGGCGGCTTGGTCGAAACCATCAGTCAGTAGTATCGCCTTCTCAGCAGCTTCACGACCGGCTTCACGTTCTCGACGTTCTTGCGTTGACATAACTCGACCCCTACGAGATTGACGGGAGGAAGTACCTGCACTATGAGAGACACTTGGAGTGAGTGTGTCTTCATCAGAGGCGGCGTCCGTGCTATGATTAAGTTGGTCATTCTCGCCTGAGGAATCACCGCTGTTAGAATCAGAATCACTCATGATATGTTAACGCCAAGGGGAGTAAGATTAAGGAAGAGAATGAGATGAGGAGATAAAAACGAATGACAAGGAGGGTCTATATATATAGATGAAGACATGAGAGAGGCGAGAATACTACAAACTTTCGCCAAGAACGAGGTAAAATGTCACATCAGATGGGGAAGAATGATACGCAGACACGCGACGCATCAACAACAGTAATGGCGTAAAGAGCGGTAGCCTCCTATTGCAGATGAGCATGGCAGTTGGGGACTCAAGTGAGGGGAACGGATACGAGATTTGTTTCTTTTTTTGAGACATATGATGGGTTGCCTAGCCTAGATGGTAGGTGAATATGGCAGACGAGTCACCATGGGGACTTTGTGCCGGGAAAAACGGATGCTTGTGCTCATAAAGATACTTTACACCAGTAGAGACGTGTGCGATTGGTCCTCACGGGCAAGTTGCGCCTGCACATGAGAGCATCCCATACCCATGAGTAGGGTAAGTAAGCATCATGGGCTGCATGATCGACGTGAGATGGATGATGTTCGTGGAGAGGACGGGCGAGTAAAAAATTATCGGCTATCGACAAAGAAATAATAAGTTGATGAGGTTAGTACTCGAAGCAAGGAAAATGAAAGCATACGGGAAGACAAGGTGACTGGCATGAGGAGAGATTGAATAGCCCTTTGTACGGGTGATCGGTATGGGCAAGGTATGGAAAATGATAAAGTAAAGATGCATCTCAATATGTCTTACGCATACGAAAGGGCCACGGGTAAGGTAGGGAGTACTACCATAGCTAGAAGATGGAGGTAATACGTACCCGCATAAATTAATAATGAACGGAGAAGAGTACCACGACTTGAAGATTATGTGATCTTGCTTGCTTACCTTGGATATGTAAACAATCGGTCGGGGGGACTTAATGTAGATACCCAAAAATATAAAGTACAAGAGGTGATGGGGATGTAGGGACCTACTCCAAGACCCTACACCTTGACAAAGATGTAAGAACTTACCTTAAGACTCTACATAAACACGGAGATGTAATGAATATGGGAAGAAGGAGTGATGGGGATGTAGAGATCCACGCCAAGACCCTACACCTCAACAAGGTGTAAGAGCTTACTCGAAGACACCGCATGAACATAGGGATGCAATGAGCGCGAGAAGAAGGAATGACGGGAGCGTAGAGACTTGCTCTAAGACCCTACACCTTGTGGCGAATCGTGGAGATACAAAATGTACGTGGGAAGAAGGAGTGATGAGGTGTAAGGACCTGCCCCAAGACCCTACACCTCATGGCAAATCGTGGAGACTCAATATGTGCAAAAAGGGGAAGTGATGAGAGTGTAGGGGCTTGCCCCAAGACCTTACATCTCACGGCAATTCGTGGAGACTCAATATGTGCAAAAAGGGGAAGTGATGAGAGTGTAGGGGCTTGCCCCAAGACCCTACATCTCACGGCAATTCGTGGAGACTCAATATGTGCGAAAAGGGGAAGTGATGAGAGTGTAGGGGCTTGCCCCAAGACCCTACATCTCATGGCAATTCTGAAGATGCGGTGCGCGTGGAGGGAAGAAGTGATGAGAGTGTAGGGGCTTGCCCCAGACCCTACATCTCATGGCAATTCAACGAAGATGCGGTGCGCGTGGAGGGAAGAAGTGACGAGAGTGTAGGGACTTGCCCCAGGACCCTACACCTCATGGTAAATCGTGGAGATGCAATGGGCGTGATAAGAGAAAATGATGAGAGTGTAGGGGCTTGCCCTAAGACCCTACACCTTGTAACAAAACGTGAAGGGGCAATGAGCATGGGAGGAAGGAGCGATGGAGTGTAGGGTCTTACTCCAAGACCCTACACCTTATGACAAACCTTAGAAATATAATGAAGAAATGATGAGAGTGTAGGGACTTGCCTAGGACCCTACACCTTGCAACAAAGTACGGGAAAGGAAAAGGGCGCCGCTAGTTGAATGGAAGAGTGCCAATAGTAAGTGGGTCCCAACGAGGGGTAGTCCCTATCCAAGGGCGAGAGGTGCTCCATAGTGGAGGGATATCAAGGACACGTGTACGGACTCGAGATGTCAAAGTGAGGAAGAAGTCAAGATGGTGTACGTGTACGGTATCCGAGAAACTCAAGAGGGATTTAGGAAGGTTATAAATACTCATCTCCTAAGAAGGAGAGATTAAGCCTTTTACGTGTAAAAATTAGTATTGTACTATTACTGGATCAGAGTTATTCTTTCCTCTTTGGTGTAATTCAAAGGTTTACCCGCTGAATTTATACCATATTTACATTGGCGACTTCTGCTGGCTCGATCTCGCAATAGTACAATGACTACACCAATTGCACTGACCACATCCCTTCTAGATCTTGGTGACATCCCACATCCCTGCCGCAGCAGCAGGGAGAGCCGCTTCAACTCCGGCAAGCATTGTTGGATTTCCAAGATATGGAGCGACGACGCATCGAATCGCGCGCGCGTATCGCTACACTCACACCGATAACTCATGATGATGGAGCGATTGGCGAAGAGGTAGACCCAGAACGGGCATGTTACAGCCAAGAGACACAAACGGGGAGCACATATCTGAGCACCCCCATGATGTACATACCCCTCACACACCCCAGTTCACTCCACAGAGTTGTACTAGACAGAATTTTACGATAGATGAACTAAAGATGGCCAAATACATCGAAGACAAGTACGGATTAGAAGCATCATCCAAGTCGTTCACGGTTCAATCACCGCTTACTCATGATGTCGTGGCCCGCCCAATGCCTCTTATGTATAAAACTCCGAAGTTTACTTTATTCGACGGGACGGGCAATGCAATGGAACACTTACACCGCTTTACCATGATGTTAAATGAACACGCCTTTCTGCGAACAAGCATGTATGCCTAAAGGGAGTTCGGAAAGTCTCTCACAGAGATGCATTCACTTGGTTCATCACTCTTCCCCAAAGTAGCATTGAGACATGGGACCAATTACAGCAACTTTTTATGCAAAATTTTACTCCAAGCCAGTGAAGATTTCAATCTCGGACTTATGCAAGATACGATTCCGCGTAGGTGAGAAGAAAGACTGTGTTTGTCAAACGCTTAGGATGGAATATTTGAGGTGCAACATCGTCATCCCCGAGAGGAGTTGGTCAACATCCGCATTCTTTGCCTTACCTCTGCAGACACGGCGAGTATTAGAGAATCTTTGGCATGGAAAATTTTGCCGACTTAGAAGAATCATGCGCAAGAACGGGCGCTACGAGAAGAAGAGATGGACGCAAAAGCAAAGCTTGGCCTCACAAGCATTTCATATGCCGGGATGAAGGTAACCAACGGCGTCGACCATTCAAAGACAATGAAAGAACGATCGCGGTAAACGACCAAAAACTCCAATGACGAGGAACCTCCCCGAGTACCCCCGCTCTTTTGACATAGTCCTTGACACCTTTCAAGGAATGGATCCGCAATGATGACATCAAGCTACCAGCACCCCCAAAGGAGCCAAATGAACAAGACAAACGAGAAAAGAATTATCGCTTATTTCATCGTAAAGTGGAACATCCTACAAAGGAATGCCGCTTTATTACGATGGAGGTTCCACAACCGCATGAAGAAAGGTGAAATCGATCTTGGGTACTAATAAGATCCAAGATACTCAGTTTCCTCACTCTGTGACAATGTTCGCACACATAGAAGACGCATCACAAGCAGAGACTTGGACATACGAGATGGGCGAAGCGCGAGGCGGGTGAACATGAATACTCCGGGCGCATGATGACGAACACGTAGACATCTTGGCCGAAGTTGCAGCCATGGATATAGCAGAGACAACACCGAGTACATCGCTGCAAAGGTAGTAAAGAAACCGCTATTTGCGAAATTCTTCGATTCCTAGGCTTCACACAAGCTCAACGTCAAATGGCGGCGGAATTCATTACCCGTATTGGGTAGCCTAACGAAAACATGACGGCATACCTTGATAGGCGTACCCTTGCCCACTAATGTAATCACATTTTCGCGTGAGGCCGATCGTCGAGTGGATTGTGATCACACTAGACCACTTTACCTCACCGCATCCCTTGAAAGAAGTCCTTCAAGCGTGCTTTCATCGACACACTGGAGCTTCCTTGAACTTAGTCCCTTACGGCATTTTGCAAACCATGGGTATTAAAGACTCGAGAAATAAGGAAGTCTCAAGCCGAGATCAAGGGTTTGGAGGTTTAAGTCGGTATACCATAGGTACCCATTAATCTAGAGGTCAAGGCGGGACCCCCTTCGATCATAGAACCATTCCACGTCATGAATGTTGAAGCAGTTTATCACATGTTGTTAGGGCGACCATAACTCCACAAGCATGGAATTGTCCCTTCCACATATCACCAATCGTCAAGTTCATCTTAAAGGCAAGCAAATGATCTCATGACGAGAAAATCCATTTTCACACGAGGAAGCATACATGGTCAGCGCATTCTACACCCTTAGTGAGCCAATGAAGTAATCACTCACATCTATTCCACTCCCATCCCAGGCCCGAAACCACTTATCGGGGGGGCAACGTCTACTAGTCGGAAAAAACACAAGCGGAGCAATAACACCGAAGCTTCAAGGTTCAAGAAGGAAGTGCGCTCAGACGGACGTCATGTTTATCGCTTATAGCAATTACAGGAGGGCACCACACCAATAGTGGAGGTCAATATGTCCGGAAACAAGATGAAAGGTGCTTTTACAGCTGGTGGATATCTCAATGGTTTCCGGACGGTTTGGAACCTAAACAGAAGCGGTGATCTTCATGTTGCGGCATTTTTGTCTCTCTGGTTGTCTAGAGACATTTTGATGACGGTTCCGCAAGAAGGAAATAAGACCCGAGTTGCTAGTGATTCTTTGTGAAGTTAGCAAAGGTGAAGTTCTTCCCATTGGCAAGATATTCCTTGGTTCCTGTATGTGCATCTGGATCACCTAGTTGCTTGAACATGCGAGTTTCGAATAGTTTCATGAAAGTGGATTCATATGTGCACGTTGCTTTTACGCAGAATGCGGCTATGGGAGCACTTTGAGAAGTATGCTCGAAACCGTTACCTACTATTCCCACGAGTTGGGCGGATCCCGAATTCTTCGATGGGTGAACAAGCGTCCAAGAGTTGGCATGAGATTGGTTAGTCTTCTCGATAAGTCGCATGAAATCGGTTTTCGCCCATGGGATCGGTCCATAGGTCGGTGACTTAAATTAACACCTTTACTTTTGCTCAGATTATGTCTTTATCTTGGACGGCGGCTTGAGTGTTGGTGAAAACTTGTTTGTTCAAAGCTGCATGTCCCAGGATATATGCGTCTTTCTTCATGGGGTCTTTAGAATAGGCTGCTTACAATATTGGCCGTGCTACTCTTCACATGGGTTTCGATCAAGGGGTTCCTCTTGCTTACCCAGTGGTGGTTCCTAAGGATTCATTGCATGCCGCCCTCAATGCCGGTGCCCTTGATCCGGGTATCCGCCTTCCCTTCTTTGAGACGGGAAGAGTAACCCGAAGACTTTTGGCTATAATGAGTTACGGTACGATGATTTCACTATGATCCAAGATTTTGTAAATCACGTGGTGGAGAATGTTCGTTGTAAACCTTCCCCCGGTTTTGAAGAAGTATCCAATTGTTGATGGGTGAAAATTACTCCTGAGAATTTGGTAATTTGGGGTGTGGATGAGGAATGAATCTAAACCTTCAACAAATGCACTGCTGCGCGGTGAGTGCTTGTAGGTTCGAGAGATCAATCTGTGCAAGTGAACACCAGCGCGAGAATTATGAGAATCTGTGCAAGTGAACACCAGCACCAATATCTAAACTCTTTAAAGATATTCCTGCAAGTTCAAGATACTTGAGACGTGGGAGATGCCCAATAGATGGTGGTAGCTGTTTTATTCCGCTGCAATTTACAATTCTCAAATCTTCCAATTCTGGAAGACCAGATGGACACATCCACGTGGGCAGATCCGACCCCATGAAGTCAGCAATACCCAATGTTGTCAGACCAGGAGGAGGTTGGAGAGCTTGCAATACTTGAAGATCATTACATTCCTTCTCCTCCCACCCCATCGTTCTTATTTCACCCCATCGCAGATACAATACACGAAGATTCTGTTTTCCTTTCAAATTTGCTCTCTCAGCATCAATCGGATCTTTCACGTTCTCAAGATGCACAATATCAAGCACCTCAAGAAAGTTTAGGCTTCCCAACTCTTCAATACCAACGTTACATTCAGCTTCATTTATTGGTTTTCCCGTACCTCGTAAACCAACGATCGAAGGAAAACTAGTTTTCTGACACCCTCCAGTATCACTGGTTTTCGTTGTGATAGTAAATAAATTGTTTAAGTTTTGTAAAATTATTTACTACATCTTTGGGAAGCTCACAGTGGGAAAGATGCATCACCTCAAGATTGTGAAGGTTTGAACAGGACTCTGGTAATACTTTGATTCGAGTACCTTGTAGGTCAAGGGACCTTAAGTGAGTCAACGCTCCGAAATCTTCTGGTAATGCTTCAACCAGTGGGCAGTTTTGAAATCAAATATCCTCAGATTAGCAAGACCCGCAACATACTTCGGCAAGGACTTCAATTTTCTACAGCTATTGACATCTAATGTCTGCAAACTGCGAAGGTTGATGACGAAACTAGGTAGTTCTTCAATAGGTGTAAAAGACATATCGAGAAATTTTAAGGATTTCATACCAGTGACTGAGTTGGGAAAGGTGGTTAAGCTCTCGCAATGATTGAGATCCAAGCTTTGCAAATTGCATAGACTAGTGACAGAATCAGGTAGTTCTTTAGCATCTGAATTCGAGATATCAAGGTACCTGAGATTTTCAAAGTTCCCATGTTTTTAAGAACACTATGGACCGAGCAACACCCACTTAATACCAACGTCTGCAACTTGTGTAGTTTACTGAAAGAAGGTAAAAGTTCCTTTTCAACTTGCCTTTAAATTTTGAATTGAAAAGGCAAAAGTTCCTCGTACCGTTAAAGCTTATTTCAGAAAGGTGGAAGTACCTTAAGTGCCTTAACTTATCAGCAGCCGGGTACGCAATTTCTCCACAGTCTTTAGCCATGCGACCAAAATATAGCACACGCAATTTATTGTTACTTGAGAATGTGTAATCCCTCATATTATTATTTGGTTCAAGAGCGATAAGTGTCCGCAACTTCTTCAATTCACTTAAGGCTTTGGAACACCTCGTTGATAAACCATCATCCGATATTAACTGTAAGCGTCGGATATCAGAAATATTTTCCAACTCACTTATATTTGCAGTTGCAAATTCTTGATTCAACAACGTCTCGTCCAAGATCATGGACAAGATCATGCATCTTGCAGCTGATTATGTCCTCTAACTCATTCCTTTTCACCCCATCCAAAAACGACCTCCACACCAAGGTATCAAAATATTCTTCTCCAATGTCCTCCATCGATCGATTATTTCCACCAATATTAGACGATGGCTCCAAGAATCCTTCTGCCATCCATAAATGAATCAGAGTTTCCTTTTAATCTCCCAACCTTTAGGAAGATGGAGCAATAAGAGAAACATTGTTTCAAATGAGGCGTCAAGTTATCATAACTCAATTTTAGTATTGGTCAGTTTCGCTTTGACCTTCCTGTGTATTCCAGATGCCAGTTTCTTTAATCGACAGCCAATCTTTTTCTTCATTTTTCGAGTGCATTAGACTTCCAAGGAATTTTGCGGCAAGTGGTAAACCACTACACTTGCTTGCCATCTCTTTTCCAATGTTTGTCATGTTTTGGGTCCTTAGTGCTCCACCGGGAGAAAATGCTTTTTTCTCCATAATTGACCAACATTCATCTTCTGGTAATTTTTTCAACTGGTATGGACGATCATTCCCCTTTACAACATTTGCAACTTGGATGTTCCGTGTCGTAATTAATATTTTACTCCTTGAGCACCAACGAAACTAAATTCTTGAGTCTCTCCCATTGCAGAGCATCCTCGTTCCACAGATCATCAAGTACTAGGAAGAATTTCTTCCCCCGGAGGTTTTCTTGAAACTTATTCACCAGTAGATCGAAACTTGATACGTTATCAAACTTAGCCAGAGTGATGGATTCCATTATTTTTATTAAGATGTTCTCCACATCAAAATGTGTAGATACACAGACCCATATCCTTTGATCGAAGTGTTTAATTACAACCTCATCATTGTAAACGAGCTGAGCAAGGGTTGTCTTCCCAAGTCCACCCATCCCCACAATGGAGATTACAGACACCTTTTCCGAAGATTGATTGACATCTGACGATGATGATGGTGTAGTCGCCTTTGTTATTATGTCTATGATCTTGTTCTTGTCATCCTTCCTTCCTACAACTTCAGAATGGATGATGACGGATGCAGTTTGCCGGCGACTCCGTTGCTCGCTACTTTCACCATGAACCATACAAGTATTATTAACTGGTGCAGTTTGCAACTGAAACTTGTGCATCTTTTCAGTAATTTCATCTAATCTTCGGTTAATAACTCTGATTTTACTAGCCATTTTGAAACGAAAACCAAGTGGGTTGTTGGAAGACGAAACGAAATCGAGTAACTTATTCAAGCGGTTCCCTCTTTCACACAGACGCATGGTTTCGTAGGAGAAATCATCCATCACATCATCAGCGTCATAAGCAACGTCTTGAAGCCATCTCAACCAAAGTCTCACTGCTTCCTCGGTATCTTGCCTCCTTTCTGCATCGGCTATGACAGCAAGAATCATCTCTATGGTTCTTTGAAGCCTTTTCAACTCATCTTTGACGCCCCATGCTAGATTAATTTCTCGAGCAACAACAAGAACCAACTTATTTAAGATTTGTGATACACCATTCGTAAGAATCCTTTCCATTGCAAAAATAAGTTATATATATTTGTGTTTGGAAGATTTAGAGAAGTCGATAAGAGAACAAATTTCAGAAATTATTAATACTTGAAACGGATGTTTAAGAGTGAATTAAGTTGCAATATACTCTGAGTTCAGCATGCAATAGGTATGATATCTCTAATGAATGAATTTTCACTGGTCTTAGGCAATAGCTGTGAATACAGTGGAAACTTCGTGGAAGTTTTCAGTTAATAATTCACTTAAAAAATGAGGCAGAAAGTGATGAGTGAGTGGGAGAGGTGAAGGAAGCTATAGAACATTAGACAGTTGTTCAGCTGTTGGCATCAGCATCTTTGCACATAGGGAGGAGGATAGTAATTGTTTTTTCTTTTAAAATAAAAAATAAAAGAATTACAAATAAGTCATGGGGGCAGTTGTCCAACACAGCTGTAAGGAAACCAGGCAGCGGATGGCCTGGTCAATTATGCGGGAACAGATGGGAGTCAAGAGAGGAATCTTTCAACAAGAATCCAGGACCATGCAATTCTATCTTTTCTTAATTAGATTATACTAAATAACTCCTTCGTTACAACATCACCCGCATGTAATTGCACTATAGATCCTTAACATAATTTACGCTTCAAACGAAAAAAAAACCGGGGCAGCTGCAAATTTCCTCATGTTCACACACTGGCTGCTAAAACTCAATGGTCATGTTTGACAAACACAACTCACTAATATTTTCTTTTTATTGTGACAGAGGAGGAGGAGGAGGAGGAGGAGGAGGAGGAGGAGGAGGAGAAAAAAAAAAAAAAAGGTTGGAATTAGTTATGTTAGTGTTTATTTACCCGATTGTAAAGAATGGGAATACTACATTTCTAAATAATGTAACCTTGACTTTCGAGCCTTTAAATAAGATTCTCCTTTTCAAAAAAAAAAAAAAAAACTATTTTTTAGTTATTAAGGTATTTCATGAATAAATAAGATTGAATTAATATACTCCCTCCGTTCCAATTTATTTGTTTTTTTAGGGTTTCTTTTGGGCTTCTCTTAAATATAGCCCATGTTTTTATTAACTATAGCCCACATAAAATAAGTCATTAATTCAACCAAACGTGTTCTTATGATTATTAACAGAACCCATCAAATTAAACATGATTTTTATATATACCCCATCAAATCCCTAAATCAAAAAAATAAAATTAAGTTAATTATGTCATATGTGGGCATATATAATTGATGATCTTAGAATAGCCAATTTTATGTAATCATGATTGAGAAAAAAAAAAATCATCTTAGAATCTTTTTAAAGAATAACAATGGATATGGAGTTTTAGAAAATTGATTTTAGGAAAAGAAACAAAACCTTAGTTGATTTCATTTCTTTTTTTGTGGAGAAGTTTTAAAAGAATAGTGAGAATATATATATAACCTCAAATGATAATCATGATTTAGATGAATAACATCGTTTTATAGAAAAGGTGAAAAGTTGGTGTGTTTTTTTTTTTTGTTTGAGGAAAAGTAAAGAATTAAGGGTTTTTTTTTTTTTTTTTGAGGAAAAGTAAAGAATTAAAGTTTATAATAGGGTGATTTGTAACAGTAATGAGAGAACGATTATAATATGGTGATTATAATTGAAATATAATTTAGTTTGGATCAAAACAGAAAAAATAGGGTTCATATTGAAGAAGTATGATTTTAAGTTAAAAAAATTAAGACTCGTTTGGTAATTTTGTTTTTTCGTTTTAACTTAAACTTTTTGGACTATGGTTAATAAAAGCATGGGTTACATTTAAGAGAAGCCTTCTTTTGTGTTCCAAATTAGATGATAGTTTTAGTATTTTTCTCCAATTCTCACTAATTTACCCCTGCTTTGGAATCACACCAGAGAATTAATACTCGTCGTAATCAACACAAAAAATTACTTTAATTTTTAAATATACCCCATGGAGGATATATACTCAATCTTGGAATATTTGTTAGTACATCCCAAGTAAATTGTTCCGTGATTGATAACTTTCCTAGAATCTAGAAACACAAAACTAGGCTATTTAACTCTTTATGTAGGAATTAATATGGGTATTATTGGAAAGATTTTACTCTCTCTGATATTTCTTAATCTCCGTGAAAAATTCTACAATGTCAAGTAAATCGGAACAGAGGGAGTATTCATTTTGTTTATGCTCCTCTCTCTGTCCAAATACATGAATATCATGAGACAGGGTGGGGTAGCAAAAGAGCAGTTGGTGGTCAAACGATCGCCTGAAATGTAACGCTTAGAGCATCTCCAATGAGAAGTTGGTTTCCGTCTTATGTGCAAGTTATTTTACACGGATGTGAGATCAAAATCTCCTTAAATTAGGGAGGTAAAATAAAAACATCTCCAACCATAAATTTATGTATATTGGTTAGGTACTTTTTAAACCCTTGATTTTAAAGTTAAACCCTGAACCGTATATATTGCTGACTAGGCTTTTAACATCCTTAGAAAGAACCTCTAAAACTAGAGGATGAGTTACAGGATGTACATGTAACTAACTTACACATCAGCTTTACATTAACTCCCCACATTCCCGTTGGAGAAGAATTTTTGTTAAAAATCAGATAAATCCTATGTGGCCTAGTTAATAGGAAATTGAGGATGTCCCATTGGAGATGCTCGTAGTATCTAAACAAGTGGTGTACGTGACCTCACTTGACAAAATCACGTACACCATTCATGAATACAACGACACACCAAACATCTAAAGGTACTCCACTTGACATTCACATATACTGAGATCCGCTGCTACTTGACATCTTCTCGAGCTTCAGTACTAGTTTGTCGGATCTAAATCACCCATGCCTAAGATTTTAAATTATAGATCTGAGAGCATCTTGGGTGATCCAATCAACATGGTAAATATTCCATATATGTGTTAAAGCTATGGGATAAAATGATATGGTAAATATACCATTCAATTCCAATTCGACTTTCCTCAATTTTTTAGCAAGTAGAATTTTAAACATCATGTGCGGTGTTTAATTGTAGAAATTAACATTTAATCCTAAATTAGTTGGGTTTTAGACACTCTATTCCTGGCCCCTTAAGCCCGGTACTAGGAAGTCCAAATTCACCAAATCTGAACGAGTTACTCCTTTCGTGAATGATTTAGTCAAAAACGCTTCTTTTGTATGACAAAAATACCCATTCATTGTTCGTAGTTCAGTCTTCATTTCAGGGAGGAAGAGAAAATCGAGAAATCTAATCTTGTTGTGTCGATGGAAGTTCAATCTCCAAACCTAAACTCAATTCAATTTGAAAAATCTAAATCATCATCATCAATTCATCTTATTGAAGATTAACTCAAAATTGAGAGGATAAGTCGGTGAGATTTAGTTTCTGCAGATTTCATCATTGAAGGCGATTTTGAAAGTAAGTTGAATCTGTTCTTATAATTTGATATGATCGCCACTGTTGGATTTAATGATTTTGAGATCGATCTCAGAATTTTTTTGGACTAAACTGTTTCCCCTTAATTTATAGGGTTCTACCGTATTTGTCTTTCTAAAGTCTAACCTTCAAAATCATTTTAGTTATCTCTCCGCGGAGGAAAATCATCTACAAAAAATCACTGTAAGTTCCTCTTCTTTGCCCATATTTCAGTCTTTTCTTTTCGCGATTCCCATAATTATAACATCACTGAGAAGAAGCCCTAGGTTTACAATTAAGGATCATCGATTTTCTTGTGTTTAATTAGATAGATTTCTTACTTCCTGCTTTGATTATCCAATTAACAAAACCAGTATCAAATATCTTAGTGTAATTATGGTCCAATTGATGAATTTTGGTATTTAAGAAGAAACAAATCAATGCCAATTTCTGGTTGTAAGGTTGAAATCATAAGGTCGAGTTGTTGTTTGTTACTATAGAGGAAGAAATTGTAGTGATATTGTTGTTTTGTTTGGATTTGTTTTAGTTTTGATTCAGTAATCTCCATCCAAACATTCGATTTTTGTTGTTGAAAATGGAGTAGGCGACATGTTTGAAATTTGTTCCAGTTGATGCAGATGGTGAGGACTATTTCATGTTACAGTACTGACTAAAGCCAGTAGAAGTAGCAACTCGTAATGGTAATCGTCAAGATGTTAAGATTCTTTTTCCCGTGACATCTCCTATTCCATGATATATGGACTGGAGTGTTGATGGAGTGATGGAGCATGTAAATTTTGAAAAGTTCAAAAAGGTGAGGTTTATATAGTGACGCAAAATATAATATCAAGGTAAATCAACTATTAATAGCTCCTTATACATTTGGTTTTTGTTCGCATTCTGCAGTTTCTCACTTTCATGCAATAGAGCTCATGAATTTAAATATAATATCAAGGTAGACATATTGTAATAAATCTTCATTATTGACAGATGTTTCGTGAAGACAACGAGATTTTTTTTCTCGATTCAAAATCAAGGGGCACAATTGTATCTCGGAGGAAGGAGTACTCGCTGGCTGTACGTTGGTACACCAAGGTACCTTTTCTTTAGCTGAGTGTGTAAATGAGTTTTTATTTAGTTGATAGCTTGATAATGAATGTTGAAACACGAAAGCATACGCGTTCCCACGCATTGATTCATAATATAACCAATTTTATTTTTCCGCAATTGGAGGGAATATAAATTTAGGCTAGTAATGTATGTATCTATCAAATCGTGATCTGGGAATGAAATAGGGTGCCAGCCTTCATTGTTCTTTTCCTTCATTGTTCTTTTCATCACAATAGATATATGCAGTCTCATCATTTTTTTTTTTCAAAATCCATGGTCAGTTTTTAAACAGCGGCTTCTCCATTCCCTTCAAATCATGGCCACTTACTCTCAGATGAAACTTAACTGTACGTCTCGGCTGTTCGTTTAATGTTTTAAAGTTGTTACCAGTGTAGTCAAAATCACTCTCCAAGGCCGATTACTCCCCGAGTAATCGCTACAGGCTATATGACCGAGGCGATTTATGATTCCAAGTTATTTCCGAATTTTAGCGATTAAGGCGGACGATTTTGCCGATTTGGGAAGGTTTTTAGCAAAACGAGTTAAGGATTTTTCCGAGTTTGCCTTGAATGCACTAAAATCATAAAAGAAAATTTTCGTCACCCCTCAAATGAGAGTTAACAAATAGAAAAACCTCTAAATAAATAATAAATACGTTCAATAGAACATTATTAGACACTTAATTACATGATAGTGTTAAGATTTTAATTCTGATTTTGTGCAAACCATGACTTATGAGCAGCAAAATATAAGTCTCTAATAAATAGACTCCGAGTATTAGACTGAGTTTTGGCGATTTCCAAGTCCGAACTTATTACTCCTCACTCCAAGGTCCCCGAACCCGTAGTAGGACCGATGAACGATTTCGACTACTTTGGTTGTTACACAGTAACATTTAAAGTAGAGAACGACACATGTTGTCTCTCTCTAGTAGAATTACTATTAGGAACCACCGGTATATACAATTTTCATATTATTTTCCTGAATTTTAATAGGGAAAGTGATTTAAACATCTCTGGGTTCTTGTTTTATTTCATTCAAGTTGTCTTGGTTTTCTATTTTGCCAGTGATGTGTTTATTTCTTAAGTGACTTGTTTTACAGGGCCCCAAAACTGATCCTAGTGATGCTGATGTACTATCCAACAGGAGTTTGTGCTTTGTCTATTTGAATAATGGAGATCTGACTTAAAGATGCTACTCAACGTGTGATGGCAAGGCCAGACTGGCCAAAGACTCATTATAGAAAAGGAGTTGCACTCAAACCACTGAATGTATATGTCCTGTTATTTTTCCGTGAAGGCTATACATCGGTAATCTTGATCAAAAAATAGTAGAATACCGAGTATGTGTCCCTCCCTCCCCTTATACTAGTACTAATAGTCGCTGAATTTGTATTCATAACTATAGGTTGGTCTTGATCAAGATGTTTTCTCCTTATGGAAAGATCGAGTTGGAGGGTTTTTATGGCACCCTCGTGGTCCGAAACGAGGAGATCTACGAAGTTTCGCTTTCATTCAGTTCAGTACCAAAGAGGCATATCATTCACTACTTTTCAACTACCGTGGATCGTTATACGTGTGTACATTCTTTCTAGGAAGATTGAAAATCCTTATATAGCAATGTAGTATAGAGTGAGCAGGTTCTAAACAATCACTAAATAATGATTGGATAAACTATAACTAGGGTGTACAATCTGGTGCAATGCACATGGGAAAAAGATTGACTTGATAAGATTTTGCTGCATAGATGCCTAGGTGTACAAACTAGTGCACGCCTAGGTGTACAAACTGGTACACGTGTAGAAAAACGACTCTGTAAAGCTTATATTTGTGTTTCCGGTTTGTGTACATTTTGTTTTTGAATTGTTACTGTGCACATGTTGATTTTAATGTTGTTTTTGCTATCAGAATTAATTTGTTGAAACCATGGCTCAAAGTTGGTTCTGTTGCAGGAGATAGCTCATTGTGTTTTAAGCCCGGGGACATGTACGACAAGCAGATGAATGAGAAGAATAAGCAATTCAACTGTTCTGGCTAGCAATAATGCTTGCAATCTCTTGAAAGCTTGAGAAAGGCTCTTAAGGAGATCAGTTCCACATGCGCCAAACAAGAGTCTTTCTCAAGCTTTATAATTATGGTAATTATATTGTTAGTATGCCAATAAATTGCAGATAATAAGAAATGAAATTGGCTTCGAATCGATTAATCTGATGGTTTCGGCTGATTCATTCAGGTACCTGCCACTGTTTAAGAAATGCAATGAATTTTCAAAGCAATCGTTTTACACTTGTTTTGCAGGGTAATTTCGCGCTCCTACAAAATATTTTGTAATTTCTCGCTCCTACAAAATATTGTGTTTTTCACTTTTCTATAATGTATCTAGTACCTTGCTGATTTTTGTATGCTTATTCGGTCAGGGTTTGCACTACCTTTTTTAGGATCGTTGTTTTATGTTGCATGACCAGTAATTAAAGTTAACTAGTTATAGATACATAACCCAAATAGCAATTATGATAAGGAGTCTATGATGAGGAGTCCGTTTCCTTTATGTGGAGAGTCTAAACTGGTGTACAAACTGATGCACCAGTCTATTTCATATGAGAAGTAACCTGTTTGTGGGTAAGAATGCTCGATTTCATCTATATTTTGTAGGTGTGTACATACTTGTGCACCAGTGTTTTTTCATGAAACAAGTAAGTCCAAATGTGGGTATGAATGAGCGAATGCATGTGCGTTTTATAGGTGTGTACAAAGTAGTACACATGTGAAAATAATGGCTCCACGAGTTTATGCTTGGTATCATTATATAGACTTGTCATGTTGTTGATCAGATAATTCTATTCTAATTTGTTTCCACTTTTGTCTGACAGCGAACGTGCCAAAGAATTGGTGAGCTTCCACGTCTAACCTGATTTGAATGTTTTACAACACTGACAAAGAGAGGTATGTTTTATAATTCTAATATGATGGTCTCCTTGGTCTGATCTTAGTTCAATCTTACATAATGCTCAGAAAAATGATACTGTGTAAGCCTAGTGATCTTCAAAATGCAATAAAAGATGCTTTATTCTAGCAGTGCATGGTTTGTAGAGTTATCGATTTAGCTTGACAGTGTCTCTTGGCAGTTAAGTTATGATCCTTCTGTAAGTGTACATATTGGTGCACCTGTATTGCAAGTGTACATATTGGTGCACCTGGAGTGCAAGTGTACATATTGGTATGTTGTTCTTATCACTGAGATACCCTAATGGGAAAAGTAGGCCAATTGACAGAATCTGTAGATGGGTCGACCTTTGTCAGACTATATAATTCACCATGGAAGAATATCTTGGGTACTCTCTTGTTATGGCAGTTATTGATCAACACTTTTTTTTTGTTGTAGTTACTGCATTCAATGTACGAGAAGGTTTAGAAAAGCATTGCGAGATAAATGAGATGTATTACCTGAGAAGGGACATCGCTGAAATGCTACTGAAGATAGTAGAGGAGACAACTGATGACATGTAAGCAACACTTATCATCTTGATTCTACCACTTTACATATTTATGTTTGTTTAGGATCCGACGAAAAGAATTTGGGTTCTGAACTGGCATAACGTATATTATTTGGAAGTAGATTTGCACTCGGACAACCATAAATGCCTTAAATTGTTCAAGAAAGTATGTGCATATCTAATTATAATAACTTTGATCATTTTTTATGAAATTTGATACTACATCTGTGTGAACCTTCTATTATTGGAGTTTGAGTAGAGTGGTACGCTAGTTTTCCCAAATAACAAGACTATGCTAATGTTGTAGATAAACATCTATTGGAAAATATCCAGAGCCTAAATTAGGTGATAGATAACGACTGGCATTCCTCTGAATGTAACAATACATGGAGCCTAGATTTGGCGATAGATAGTTACAGTAGTTTTCAAAATTGGCTCAAGCTCACTTTAGGACTCTTAATCAAATTTCAGTAAACAAGCTTTTCATTTCTTAGATGTCGCATCCGTGATGCTATGAGTCACTGACTGCTGGTTATGAACTTATGACATAAATTACATGTGTACATATTGATACACCTGTAATATAAGTGTACATTGTTGTGCACATGTGACAGAAATTACATGTGTACATAATAGCGCACCTGTAATACAAGTGTACATTGTTGTGCACATATGAGTCATATGACAGAAATCACAAGCTGGTGGAAATATATTGCATAAGCTTATGTAGGCGTAAATTTCCAGTTATTATTAGGATTTTCAGATTTAATTTTATTCAATTTCCAATTCACCTCTTTGATGATTTTTTTTGTACTGACTATATGAGGTGTATTTTCTTGTGCACCATTTATTCTCTTTGATTACTAACACAAGTTTTATTATTTGTAGGGGAATTCATTCATGTAGAATATTCCTAAATGAGCAAACTATTGATGTGCTGTGAAACGACAGTTGATTGTCACTCAGTAACACCTCATTTAACAAGTATCCAGGTAGCCGACAGTTGTGATTCTATTCTCCATGTTCTTATTTGAGTTCTTCAGGTAATTCAAGTATGAAATTGTTATGCCTAATGTTACAAGTTTGTTTACAAATTCTTGACCTTGTAGTTTGTCATCGTAACTGAATCTGGAATACTTCCCGAACTGAATTTGATCTCTTGGTAAAAAATTGGTGATATTAGTTAGAAAAGACCGCCACGTAGAAGTAGGTGAACTAAGTCTATAGGAACATCAAAGAATTGATGTTATAGTTGTAAACATGTTGATTGTTAATGCGTACATAGATTTGATTTGTGCCACGTTTTGTAAGAGCACCATTGTATTTTTTTTTCATGGAAATTAGGTTTGGGTGTATGTAGGAATGATCGATTTGATGCATGTTTTGTAGGTGTGTACATATTGGTACACCTGTGTAGTTCCCATGAAAAACTAGGTTTGTTTTAGCTACGAATGATCGATTTTATACATGTTTTGCAGGGGTGTACATATTGGTGCACCAGTGTATTTTCCATAAAAAAGTAGGTTTGTGTGTAGCTATGAATGATCGATTTTATATATGTTTTGCAGGGGTGTATTTATTAAAGCACCAGTGTATTTTCCATGCAAAAATAGGCTTGTTGTGGCTACAAATGATCGATTTTATACATGTTTTACAGGGGTGTACATATTGATGTACCAGTGTATTTTCCATCAAAAAAGTAGGTTTGTGTAGCCATGAATGATCGATTTATATATATTTTGTAGGGGTGTATTTATTAATGCACCAGTGTATTTTTCATTATAAAGTAAGTTTGTATGTGGTTACGAACAATCAGTTTTATGCATGTTTTACAGGGGTGTACAAGTGGTGCACCTGTGTAATTCCCATGGAAAAATAGGTTTGTATGTGATTATGAATAATCGTTTTATGCATGTTTTGGATGGGTTACAAATAATAGATTTTATACTTGATTTGCAAGGGTATACATATTAATACACTAGTGCATTTTCCATGAAAAGGTAGATTTGTGTATGGTTATGAATAATTGGTTTTATGCATGTTTTGCAGGGGTGTACGTATTGGTGTACAAGTGTAATTCCAATGAAGAAGTAGTCCAGAGTGTGTATAAGTGACTAATTTCATGCATGTTTTTTAGGTGAAAAACTGATTGCATAAGCTCATGGATTTTTTGGGCTCGAGTACTTTTTTTTCTTGTTCTTTTTTTTTTTTTTTTTTTTTTGTTGTTGTACACATCAGTTAAAGATGAGAGATAATTAATTTTTCTAAAATCTGAAAATTATTAGGCCGACCGAGCGAAGCGAGGGAGGTCCTTTATATGGCCACTTTTTTGTCAAATCTAAGTGATCAATTACCACAAAAAGATTGAGAATGGTTAGGGCCGAAAAAACAAAAATGTCCCTCCCTTTTATTCCAATTACTATAATTCCTTATGTATCCTATCTTTTCAGGGGTATAATTGGAAAGCAAACTTTAATATAACATATCTAAAAATCCGTGTCTTGGAATTTTACAAATTTTATATCGTTGGAAAGGTTATAAAAAACTCTACGCAACGAGTACAAACAACAATATCAAATTTAGAGTTTTTACGAAAAATTCGGAGGTATTTATCATTTTAGGCACAATTTTAGAAATTTAAATGTATATCCATTATGCAAACCACCACAAAAGATATATAATATTTTATGTAGCAAAATTTTGGTTTATGCATCAACTAATTTTTCGTTGCAATTAATAAAACGATGTACTCCCTCCTTTTCAAGAAAAATGATACTTTCATTTTAGGCACAATTCTCGAAAATTGAAAGCATGGCCATTATGCAAACCACCACAAAGGATGCATAACACATCATGCAATCATATTTTGGTTTATGGATCGACTAATTTTCCGTTTGGAAAAGTGATACTTTCACATCCGTTTCAGGAAAAGTGATACTTTTACTGTTTGGGAAAAGTGATACTTTCGCTCCGTTTCGGAAAAAATGAAACTTTCGTGCCGTTTCAGAAAAAGTGATATTTTTTTCTGAAATGGGGCGAAAGTATCATTTTTTTTCCGAAACGGGGAGAAAGTATCACTTTTTCGGAAACGGGGCGAAAGTATCACTTTGCGAAACGGGATGAAAGTATCACTTTTCTGAAACGGGACGAAAGTAGTCGCAGACAAACCCTATTTTCAAATTCTTCTTCGGTCGGCCCTCCCACCGTGGCAACGGTCGTACTAGTATAGTCATATGGGTACTCTTTTGGTAGATTTTTAAAAGAGCTTTCCGAATATATAAAGTTTGTGAATTTTGGACGAGTGGTGTGAAAGATAAATTATTTTTAATATTGTTTAAAATTGCTGACATCATCATGAATCATTTTGGACTAAACTGTAAATTATTTGGATTAAATTGTAATCAGGAAGGTTATTTGTGTATTTTTCATATTTTAAATAATTATTGGACTAAATTGTACCTAGTTAACTCGGGATGGACTAATCCGTATTTTTTGACGTGTTTTTGGACTAAACCGTTTTTTTCACGTGTTTAATTATGCACCAAAAATTAGATGAGGTTTGAAACACCGAGCGGTAGGGACGGAGGCAAATGGAGACAAATGGGTCCGCCGACCCACTTGATTTTGTAATTTGACTAAATTAGGCTTGCTATTTTTGTAAAATTATGTGTCTGGTGGGGGCAAATATGTATGATAATATTAAACTCTAATTTATGGGGGAAAAATTATAAACTAAATCGATAAAAAATGCATCAAATACATGCATAAATATGAAAAACAATGTAAATTACTTTCTTTAGTTTAATTAAAATATTTTATAACATAGATATTTACTTAAAAACCGATACAAAATCAATTACAATGTGAAAAAAAAATCGTGCACCCTTCGGCCGCCTACAGATTGATATGGCCAAACTTTACTGTGTGAATTTGTCCCCAATGGTGAAAATGTCTGGCTCCGTCACTGCCGAGCGGTATCTAAAACACTACTGAAGTCGGGCTCAGTTCAAAACCGCACCTAAATATCAGGCTCAGTTTTACACTACGCCCACATAATAGGTTGGTTTTAAAACACTGCCTAGTATTAGCTCAGTTAACACCGTTCAAAACAGGAGCGAAGATTCAAACACCGTTTAGATTTTCAAATTTGAATAATTCCTTTAAAAGACCGCCTAGTATCTGCTCTCTCTGCTGCTACTATACTATGATATAACGACTCTTTTTCCTACACAACCGGCAGATTTATATCCGTTTGGTTGAATATCTTCAGTCTATAAAAACTGAATCAAACCAATCATTTCAAAACTAAACTTAGCTTAAATTGTTGTTGAATTTTGAATTTTGGGCGGCATATACCCAAGTATTCATAACACCAAAACTGCAAGTCTCATAGTCATAGATACAAAATACACAATCATCTATGAAACATTTTAAACTACGTTGCCATTAGATTAGAAACAAGATAAGTACATAGTTACTTACCTCTAAGATATGGATTGCACCACTTATTCTAGGTTCCACTAGCATTGTCATCAGCCTCTATTTCATCACACTGTTGGAAGTCCAATAGCCTCTGGCTAAAGGTTTTCCCAGCTACTTCATCATCATCATCTTAGAAAGTAAAAACATCATTTGCTTTTCTTATTCTTCCCGTGGTCTTTAGCTGGTTCAGATATTTATACAAATAGCTGGTATGCACAAAACAAAACATTGTTATATTTCTATAATGATGAAATCAGTTCTTCAGCCGCAGAACCGAATAAGCGTAAGAGTGTTGCAGTACCAACACCTTAGTCTCTACTACCTTATTTAGTATTTCCCTGTTTAGTTATTACTTTCCTTAGATAGGCAGTTGCCTTTAATTCATCTAGTTTAGTTAGAAATCTTTTAGTTTTCTTTAATTACTACGACTTGGTTAACAAGTTACGCTACATATAAATATGCTAGCCTTGTTTACGAAAAGGCATCAATTAATAACAATTCAGTTTATCTTTAGTTTGTTTTCTTATTAGAGCTGGTGGCTAACCCCCAATCAAAGGGTTTATCCGGCTCTATTTCTTGTTTGCAAGGTTTTCTCCAGTGTTAAAGGTCTAGAACCCTAACATCTGGATCAGAGCAGGTTCAACTCAATCTCAAAAATCCACCAATTTTTTTTTTAGGGTTCTATCTTTCTTCTAATGTCTTACACAGAAAATTTGAAAAACGTGCATGAAAGTATTGAAGTCTTAGCAGACAAGGTCGAAAATCTTGTTGACGCTATTACTAACCTTCATACCAGTGATGAAGAGACTCAACAGAAAAAGCTTGCAGAAAAGTTGTTGCTCCGAGAACAAGAACGTACTCCTCTTGCTACAACCATAGAAACCTCTTTCCGCAACATATTTAGAGAATTTGTTCCTCTTCTACAACAGCGTCCTGGAACTGCGAATCCTCCACCACCTCCTCCACCACCACCACCGCCAAATAATGGTCACCAACAAGCCCGGCTACGCCCTAATATCAAATTTCCTAACTTTTCAAGTGACGATCCTAACTACTGGATTTTCAATGCGGATCAATACTTTAATGTTTACAATGCATCTCGATGCTCTTAAACTTACTCTTGCCGCACATCTTAAAGGTGAGGCAAACCAAGGTTTCGATGGAGAAGAACCCAAACCTGTGATTACTACATGGGAACAATTTTGCACTTTGGTTCGTGCAAGATTTTCTCGAGAAAAATTCGTGGATGCTAGGTTGGCTATAAGTACCATTGAACAAAGGTACTTGTCTGTTAACATATCCCCGAGTTTGAACATCTATTGAACTTGGTCGATTTTCCGAAGATTTCTTGATCAATTTGTTTTATCCGTTCTTTGAAACCTCACATTGGCACTATGGTTAAATTATTGGCACCACAAACCTTAACCGAGGCTTTTACAAAAGCCATTCATCGAGAAGAATCTTATGCGGTGGTTAATAAGGTCTTCACAAGGCAACCTTATCGTCCTCCTCAATTCAGACCTGCTGCAACATTACAACCTACCCCATACAATAAATTCTTCTTACCTCCAGGAGCTAAAAGGTTATCCTTAGAAGAGAAAAGAGAAAAACGAGCAAAAGGATTATGTTTTAATTGTGATAAGCTCTACACACCTGGTCACTTATGTGATAAGCCAAGATTATTAATTTTAGATATGACTTCTAACAAGGATGAGATTGCCAATATTGTTGAAGGGGAAGATGATCTACAGATTCTGAAGAAATTCCACAAGAAGTTGAGGTTCCTAAGGATTCTCAAATTTCTTTTCATTCTCTTCTGGGATCTTCCTTTCCTAAAACTATGAGAGTCACAGGCTATATTCAGGGAGAACCCATTACAGTTCTCATTGACTCATGATCAACTCATAATTTTTTACATCCATCCATTGCTCAGAAACATGTTTTTTCTCATCAATCTAGTGATGCTGCCTTACCGGTTATGGTTGGTAATGGTGGTTTTCTCGAAACTAGTGGTTTTTGTAAAGATGTCTCTCTTCAATTACAAGACTATACATTCACTACTGATTTCTTTGTTTTGAATGTTAGTGGATGCGATGTTGTGTTGGGCATACAATGGCTACGCACCTTGGGTGAAATAATGTGGGATTTTCAAAAACTTCACATGAAATTTCGATTAAACAATAGTAATTATTTGTTGGTTGGCAATTCTTGACCTCGGTCATGCTTTTGGATAGTTCTCCACTACGAAATTCTTGGATTGTGCACACAATGGATTTCTTCTTCAGCTAAACCCTGCTTTGCCAACAACATCTTCTGATAAGGTACCTATTGAAATTTCATCATTACTTTTGCGTTATAAAGATATTTTTGAAACCCCAACATCTCTCCCACCCTGTCGAGCTCATGATCATCACATAAATCTGCTTACTAACACAACACCAATAAATGTTAGACCCTACAGATATCCACATTTTCAAAAAGCTGAAATTGAGAGAATTGTATCTGAACTAAAACAAGCTGGTTTCATTCGCCAAAGCTCTAGCCCTTACTCTTCTCCCGTGCTACTAGTTAGAAAGAAGGATTCTAGTTGGCGTATGTGTGTTGATTACAGGGCACTTAACAAAGTTACTATCAAGGACAGATATCCAATACCAGTTGTTGATGAGTTGATTGATGAACTAAATGGAAAGACAATTTTTTCAAAGGTGGATCTGCGTTTTGGCTTTCATCAAATCAGATTATTCGATGCAGATATTCATAAAACAGCTTTCAGAACACATGATGGCCACTATGAATTCTTAGTAATGCCATTTGGATTATCTAATGCACCTGCAACATTTCAGAGTTTAATGAACGATGTGTTTCGACCTTACCTTCGAAAAATTCGTCTTGGTATTTTTCGATGACATATTGATTTATAGTAGCTCTTTATCCGAACATCTCCAAACATTTAGAGATTGTGTTTGACTTACTAAGAACACACAAGTTCTTTACAAACAATCTAAGTGTGATTTTGCAAAATCCTCTATCGGATATCTTGGCCATACCGTGTCAATTTGAAGGTGTTCTTTGTGGAAGAAGATAAGATATCAAGCATTAAGAATTGGCCTATTCCTTCTACCATTAAAGATCTTAGAGGATTCCTAGGTTTGGCAGGTTATTATCGCAAATTCGTGAAAGATTATGGGAAAATTTGTGTTCCACTCACTAAGTTGTTAAAACAAGATACTTTCAAATGGTCTGAGCAAGCTTCAACAAAGATTTAATCAACTCAGCGTGCATTAACCAAAGACTCAGTTTTAGCATTACCTAAGTTTTACAAAAGAATTTTATTTGGAATGTGATGCTTCACG
Source organism: Papaver armeniacum (assembly GCA_023531295.1). Classification (NCBI taxonomy): domain Eukaryota; kingdom Viridiplantae; phylum Streptophyta; class Magnoliopsida; order Ranunculales; family Papaveraceae; genus Papaver; species Papaver armeniacum. The sequence goes on along the minus strand of JAJJWW010009754.1, from coordinate 69,874 downwards.
GTAATGGATTGGGAGCGATTTTAATGCGATCTAACAAGCCTATTGCTTATTACAGCAAACCTTTGTCCGGTAAGAATTTGAATTTATCAGTCTATGATAAGGAGATGCTTGCTATTGTCTCTGCAGTAAACAAATGGAGACCTTATTTGCTTGGAAGACATTTCAAAATCTACACAGATCATAGAAGTCTTAAATATTTCCTTGAGCAAAGACTGTCTTCTCTTGAACAACAAAAATGGTTGTCTAAGCTTTTAGGATATGATTATGAAATCATCTATCAGTGTGGAGCTGCAAATAAAGTTGCTGATGCTTTATCAAGAATGGCTAATCCTCAGCTTTTGTCCATCTCTACTCCCATTTTTTCTGGACTCAATGAAATTGTTCAAGAATGTCATACGAATCTTTGTCTTAGGAGTTCTTATTCAAAATTTGCGCAAGACCCAACTTATAAACGTAATTACTCATATGTTGATGGAGTTTTACGTTTTAAAGATCGAGTTGTTGTAGTATCTACTTCTGAATGGTGTGCTAAACTACTTCATGAGTTTCATTCAACTCCAATTGGTGGACACTCTGGATATTTGAGAACTTTCAAGCACCTTCAACAAAACTTTTATTGGAAAGGTATGAAATCTTCCATCAAGACATTTATACAAAGATTGTGATGTTTGTCGGCGCAATAAATATGAAGCTTGAAGACCTCTGGATTACTACATCCGTTATCTATCCCTACTGATGTCCGGATTGATATCTCTATGGATTTTATTGATGGGTTTCCTTTATCCAACAAGAAGAACTCCATCTTGGTGGTAGTGGATCGTTTATCTAAGTATGCTCACTTTATAGCATTATCACATCCCTATCTTTTAAAGCTTCCACTATTCTTTGAAGTCTTTATACGTGAAGTTGTTAAATCTCGCATGGCATGCCTAAAACAATAGTTAGTGATCGGGATCTATTTTCATGAGTAATTTTGGGAGACATTCTTTACTCTGCAAGATACTCAGCTTTGCAAGAGTTCAGCTTATCATCCTCAAACTGATGGGAAAACTGAGGTAACCAATAGAACTTTAGAATGCTATTTACGTTGTTTTACTAGTATTAGACAAAAACAGATTGGTCTAAATGGCTTCCATGGGTTTGAATGGTGGTATAACACCGATTATCATTCGGCCATAAAAATGACTCCTTATCGGGCTTTATCTTGTAGAGCTCCTCCAGCAGTTTCTACTTACCGACTGGCACAACTCTTGTGCATCTTTGTGGATGATTTACTAAGAGCTAGAGATCATATTTTGAAAATTCTTCACTCCAACTTACAAGATGCTCAGGTCAGGATGAAAAATTATGCAGACAACCACAGAACTTAACGTTCTTTTGCTGTTAATGATTGGGTTTTCCTACGTCTTCAGCCTTATCGACAGACAACGATTCAGTGACAAGTCATTTTCTAAACTATCTCCAAAGTTTTATGGACCATTTCGCATTAAAGAGAATATTGGTACAAAGCAGATATAGATTGGAATTGCCGCATCTAGTCGCATACATCCAGTCTTCCATGTTTCTCGAATTGAACTTGAAACTTGGTTCTTCCATTGTTGTCAACACCGATTTACCAATTCTTTGTGGATTATGAAAAGTGGGAACTGAGCTAATATTGGATCGCAAGATGTTCATAAAAGGGAATGCTGCAGGTACTCGATGGCTTATTATATGGAAAGATCGTTCAAATGATGAAGCAACTTGGGAAGATGCGGATGCACTTATTGATCGTTTTCCAGACTTTCAGACTTGAGGACAAGTCATTTTTCAGGCGGGATATGGGATGTTGCAGTACCAACACCTTAGTCTCTACTACCTTATTTAGTATTTCCCTGTTTAGTTATTACTTTCCTTAGATAGGCAGTTGCCTTTAATTCATCTAATTTAGTTAGAAATCTTTTAGTTCTCTTTAATTACTACGACTTGGTTAACAAGTTATGCTACATATAAATATGCTAGCCTTGTTTACGAAAAGGCATCAATTAATAACAATTCAGTTTATCTTTAGTTTGTTTTCTTATTAGAGCTGGTGGCTAACCCCCAATCAAAGGGTTTATCCGGCTCTATTTCTTGTTTGCAAGGTTTTCTCCAGTGTTAAAGGTCTAGAACCCTAACAAAGAGGCCCAAATTCAATGGGTCTGTATGTTTCAAGAGCAGCTCATACTAATTTATTAAACGACTTACATTGAGTCATTGACTAACCTTCATCAATTCATTGTAAACAAAAGTTATCGTCCACTTCCCCACTGCCGGCAAACACAAAAATGTTATCTTCAAATGGCATTTGTATCATTTTTAACTATACATTTACCAAGAGACGGAGCCATTGTGGATCGAGCAAAATCTCCACTGCCACACAGTTTTGTAAGCCCGGGAAAAAACAAATAAAAAATAATGAGTTTTGCACCGCCCACGTGAACTAAACTTGTTTCTTTCCCATTTGGATACCATATGACAAACACAAAAAGCAACAAAAATAAAAAACAAAAAAACGGGCCCAGATGATGGAAAAAAAAAATTAAAAAAATTAAATATATATATATATATATAATGGAAAAACGCACTTTCAGTCGTCTCTTCTTTAAATTGCATGAGGCCGTATTACACAAGACAGAGTTGGTAAACCAAACCAAAAATCAGTTTTTCTTCTTCCTTTTGATCTTCTCCTCTTGGTCGCTATTAACTTTCTCTTCTTCTTTTTTCCAATTCTATATCGAAAGAAAGATGAGCATGATTTATTGTTAATGTTTATCGTAGATCTCTTTTTCTTTTTCTCTCTCTAAGATTTTTCTTGTTTACTAATGCTCTTTTGTTTCTTCTTTGTCTTATGGATCACTAATCCTTTGGTGTCAGCATCCATGTTTATTAATCAGTCGTAAGATAAGCAGTTGTGCTCGTTCCAGTGGTGGTGTCTTTGCAATACGCATTTCCGAATCAATGCTAGATTGTGTATCCTCCGTGATTGTGCATTTTTGGCGAGTTGTGCTCTCTACCTCCTCCAAGATGGTTCCATACGACTTAAAGTTGTCTCTCATCAATTTGGTTATAATCTTGCTGAAAATTTCTCATCGGTATTCAAGTTCAATCAACAACATCCAACTGATTTCTCAAAGTATCGAAGAATATGGAAAGTCTCATATCTCGGAAGCAATCAAATCATTGACTGCGTTTACGCAAATCTAGGCATCATTCTTGCGTGAGTAAATCTGTTGGCGTTATTCTAGCAAGCTTAATCATCAACATCCAAATTGATCCCTCAAAGTTTGAGAATAGGGAAAGTCTCATATCCCGACAACAAACAAAGGATTACAGCCGTTTCAGCAATTCTAGGCGTCATTTTTGCGTGAGTAATTACTGTCATAATGTTGGTTACTTGAATCTTCCATATTTGAAAATTGTCGTTCAGCAAAAAAATCATCCTTACAGTCATCACTCTCATAACTCTCTTTCCTATTTTTGGTTGGAAGATACCTCCACGTATGATAAATTAAGCACTTATGATAAGATTATCTCTGTTATAAATAACCTCTTCATCTCGACTCTTTCACATCACAAAAAATCCAAAGCAATATTCATTTTCAATACTTCTCGCCTCAATCTGTGTAATTTTGGGTGTTCTATTATGGCCACTAATCCTCAACTTCAAGTATCCGGTATCACTACACAAATGCAGCATACAAATATTGGGGTTGTTAGACCACAAAGAAGAACCTTAGGATCTGAGCAAGTTATCAATAATGCTGCCGATGAGTGGTCCAACAGTGTGCTTGGTAAGATCGTCTGTCCGGAGGTATTAGAAGTCAGAGAAGTCCTAGATGAGATCAATGCGATTTGGAAGAAATTCAAAAATAGAGAAACAAAAGTAATGGGTCCTAACCTCTTCGTATTCAAATTCAGCAACACCATAGAGCAAGAGGAAGTTATCAAAAAGTCCTCATGGACTGTAAAAGGTTATTTGCTGGCTGTGGAGATATACAATCCGAGAATTTCGTTGGCAGAAACTAAATTTCTTCATCAAATTTGGACTGTTAAGTTCAGAAAATTACAGTTAGAACATCTAAATGTGTCTATGGTGGATGAGATTATTCAAGATTTGGGTGGGGAAAGAATTGAAATTGACCCCCCTAATGCACATCCTAGAATCGGCGAAATGGTGAAGGCGAGAATCGAATGCGATTAACTTCTCCACTTAAGAGAGGTGCTTGGTTAAGAACAGCATCTGGAGGCGAAGCTTGGATTAAGTATCACTGGGAAAAGCAACCCTATAAGATTTGTGATCAATGCTTTGTTATCGATCATTCTGATGACAACTGTGAACAAGTTGCACTACAGTGACAACTCGATTCAATGTCCACTGAAGAGTATGAAGTATGGAGTCTGGAGCAAGAAGAAGAATTTGTAGTTGTGGCTGCCCCTGAAGGAAATGCGGGTGTTGTTAACATGAATGGAGGTAATGGCTTGAGTACCCCTATCCCAAAAACGGGTGCTATTAACAGAAATGGGTCCTTAACTACTGATATTATCGATGAAGACTTGGACAATTTTGAGGAGAGAAATAGCAAACGATCCCGTAATGTTGTTGTTTCTTCTCCAGACAGCATAAACCCTAGTCAATCGATCTCAGCTCTCCTCAATTCACCATCTTCTCGTTCTAATCAACCAAATCTGGAAATCGTTGTTGCTATGATGACCCACAACCAATCTGAGACAACTTCTAGCAACCTAATTGAACCCATGGAAGGCATAGAAATGGAGGAAGTTGATAAGGAAACTATGATTGTGATGACCTTATCTTTGATTAATATCATGGGGCTTTCTAAAAAAGGTACTTCTTATCCACGATTACATTTCCCTAAATTTAAAAACCTAATTTCTCTTATCTTAACACATACAATCTGTCACCGTGTTATGTTTGAAATCCCTAATTTTTCCTCAATACTGCCATCTAATTCAAACAATAATCACAAATAATTTCTCCTGTGCGTCTCATCTGTCCATTGCTATTAAGAAGTTGATTATCTGTGATTGTGTTTTTACTAATCTTGTTTTATTATTGGTTGATATCCTGGTTAGAGTTATTGACTTGGGTAATTTGGCTTTGTATGAGTTTAATCAATTAAATTGCACTGTTGAGTCCCATTTAATTGATTTTGTTGAAATCTTAGGTCCATTTGTGAATTCTTACGAACAATATTTCACTTTCTTCTTGTTTGCATCGAGACATCGAGGAATTTGTGTTGTCCTGTTAGGTTCTTGCTTTTTGGCTTGCCTGTTGTCTCTCCACTATTCTTTGCTTGTGTGCATTATCAAAGTGTCTTTGGTTTTACTTAATTTCAGTTCTAGTTATTTTTTTATCACTCTCATTATGAGAATCTTGTCGTGGAATTGTCAGGGCTTCGGCAACTCGACCACTAGAACTTCCTTATGGAATACGATCGGGTCTCAAAACCACAAATGATATTCCTATGTGAAACTAAAAACAATTCTGAAAAAATGCTTGGCTATTTAAAAAGATTTAATTTTCCAAACTGTTGGGTTTTTCCTTCTATTGGTCTTGCTGGGGGCATTGCTCTCCTTTGGAAATCTGGATATCTGGATTTGATTGTGAGATTGTTCAAAACACTGATAAAATGATCAATGTGATTATCAGAGATGACCCCAGCAAGCCTGAATTCCTTGCTACTTTCTTTTATGGTTCCGTATACCATGATGAGAGAGTACAACAATGGAATTACATTGGGGAAATTGGAACTAGAGCTAATCTTTCTTGGGTTATAATAAGAAACCTTAACATCACTATGCATGCCCATGAAAGATCCTCTTTCTCTACCTCACCACTATTGAGTTTCCTATTATCCAACAAGTTATTGATCGTGCTGACCTCTCCGATTTAAGTTACATTGGCACTCAATATACTTGGAATAATAGGCAAAGTGGAGATAATCTTATATGCGCTAGAATTGATAGGGCTCTAGGAAATGGTCTTTGGCTACAACACTATGGGCTTACTAAAGTGGTCCATATTGATACCATAGGCAGTGACCATATTCCTATTATTCTGGAGACTTCTTCTATGCCTACTCAGGGTAGTAAGCCATATAGATACTTCAAATGCTGGGGTAAGGATCCCTCTGTTAGAGATGTCATAAAAAACGCATACTCTAAATTTATTAGAGGTTCTCTTCCTTTTCAGCTTACTAATAGATTGAGACTCGTAAAACATGAGCTCAAGAAATGGAATATCCATCACTTTGGGAATATAGACCAAAAAGTTAAAACTCTAAATGGTGAGCTTCATAACTTGAATAGTCTTCCCTATACTAATCATAACTTAGAGCATATTAGACAAGTTGAACTTGATTTAGATCATTGGCAAAAAGTTCAAGAAGAATTTTATGCTCAAAATTCAAGACAAGAGTTTTACACATCTTTTGACAGGAATACTAGCTACTATCATAATTCTGTCAATAGAAGGAAGCACTATAACCACATTAGTTCTCTCAAGATGGATAATGGAAAATGGATCAATGATAAAGCTAATCTTGAGAATCTATTGGTCGATCACTTTAGTTCTATAGGGACTACTAATAATCCTTTTAGAAATAATGTGATTCTTAACTGTATCAGTCCTTGTATCTCCGACGCTGATAACAATGTCTTAATAAGACCAATTACCCAAAGAAGAGATCGGAGACGATCAACAAATGACTCCACAGGGTTGCTCCAGGGCTCGATGGTTTCCCTCCTGGATTTTACAAAGAAAACATTGATCTTCTTATCATGGATGTTTGGAAGACAGTTCAAAGTTTTTTCGATTCCAAACATTTGTTAAAAGAAATGAATCACACTTTTGTTTCTTTAATCCCTAAGACTAATAATCCCTCCACCCAGACGATTTGCATCAGATTTCCTTATGCAACTCTAACTACAAAATAATCTCTAAGATTATAGTAAATAGAATGAAACCGCTTTTGATTAAAATAATTAGTCCTTTCAGTGCATATGTCCCTCAAAGGCATATACAGGACAATGTTATCATTGCTCATGAGATGGTGCATACCATGAAAAGGAAAAGGATAATTGGGGAGTCATGGGCCTGAAACTTGACATGTCTAAGGCCTTTGACAGGATGGAATGGTCTTTTTTAATGAACCCTAATTTGGGGCATACAAAAAAATTTGGGGGGCATATGGAATAAGACAAAAAAAAAGTGGCTCATAGTATTTTTAGGGTGGCCCTTATCCCCCTCTTTTCAAAAATGCGAAAATACCCTTCTGAGATTAGTGTTAAATTAATGTTAACCTGATTAATTAGTTGTTAATGATTGTAGTTAGTTTAGTGTTAATTTAGGATAATAATTATCTTTTTACGGATAGTTATTGACTTATTTTAGACAAAGAAGGAGAGGAGGAATTATTATTATTTTTTTCTTTGTGATATTTGTGATTATTGAGAGATGTGTGATACAAATTCGAGTGAGAAAGGTGAATCTCCATCACGTAAAGCTAACATATCAATTACGATGGAGATCCGGAGATGGCTTATTTGTTGGATTATGAAAATGATTTTACCCAAACTCAATCTCAAACTCAACTGTAATGTTAACACTTAGCAGCCAAATATAAAACTCTAGGAATCACCTCAGACTCTAAAACTCTCTGAATGCGAGCACAGTTGGGAACTGTTCAATCTATGTGTTTTTCTTTGATGGTTTTCTGTAGAAATAGTCGGTTGCAGTGTCAATTGATGCAGTGGCTTCATCAACTAGTACTCTGAACTCAAATGTTTTCACAATTCAGCATCAAAGTGCGACCAAAACAGAACAGTTTTCTTTCTGTTGCCAGCTCCAATTGTTCCATGATCCCATCGCCAGCAACTGCAACACCAAGTTTGTTTTGTTTGTCAACAACACAAAACAAACAGGAACTGCGCAAGCAAACTCCAAATCTGGTAAGAACCTGTAAAACCAGTCAATTAACAAATGTAGATAACTCCCTGTTCATAAACTTTTCACATATTACTGCCACCAGTAATTCCTAATCTCAGTAAACTAATTCGATCTTTATTAGTACTAAACAAAACCACAAGAAATTTCGTTATGATCTTATTGGTTTCAAGCTTTTCACATATTATACGTGTGAATTTAAAAACGTAGTTTTGGTTGAGTAATTGAATGGTCATTTTGTATTTTCACCGACCTGGTCTCTGTTTTGAGCATTTCAGCCTTGAGGCGGTGAAATCAACTTCTCTGCGGCTCTAAACAAACCCTAGGGTCAATGCCCAAAAGTGTACCTTGCAGAAAGCTATTTACTAAAAATGTCTAGTTTTTAAAAATTCCAAAAAAGGTATAATGTGCACACATTATAGGTGTGGATTCATCATATTGGGTACACAATGTCAAGCAATGGGTACACATTCAAACATTTTTGGTAATTTACAACATTTTTGGGAATAACTAATTAAAACTAGACACCTTTGGAAATTTCCTCGCTAGCTGCTTCCATACTATTTACATGTATTTAGCTGCGCAACAAAACCAAACCAAATCAAAAATAATTCGGAGTTGGTATAGTCACAATTGCACACACCTATAGTCTGCTCTACTTAGCCATTCATGTATTCCTATGACCTACAAAGGAAATAAAGACTTGAAGTAAATCCGTCAAACAAACTTAATTTCCCATGATAATTTATAAAAACTATATCTACAGAAAATCAAATGCTTGCGGAAACATATAGAACAAAATCAACTCTGTAGCCTGAGATATAATGAAACTAGTTGTTAATAGAACTTCTTAATTGATGGACAAAAAACTGAAATTATAAGGAGCGCGAAGAGAGAGTACCTGCTACTTCTTCATCAAATTAATCAAGCCATCTTTCGTAGAAGATAGATCTCCTCGTTGCTCTTCTCTTTGAATAAAATCAACAGCAAGTATTTTAAGAAATGAGAGAGATTTTAGATCATACGTTAAAGATTCCTTCACTTGTGGGCAATTGAAGATGGTTAATTGCTGAAGAGAAGTCCATCCTTGCAAGTCCGGCAAAAACTTAAGAACCGGACAGTCCCAGAAAACCAATGCCTGAATAGAACCACTGTGGAATTTAGGGGAATAGTTCTCATTTTGAACATCATTTATACCAAAGCCTTCGAACTGGTTGCAATTTTCAATCTGCAGGGTTTGAAGATTACAATTGTTTTGGAGTATGTTCATTGGGAAGTATGTAAGCTCCTCAATATTCACCAGAAATAGTTTCGTGAGACATGTCTGGCTTCTCCCAACTGAGCATACTAACCTCGGGTTGACCTTCTCTAATACCAATTGTGTCAAAGAAGGAAACGAAGGGATTTCCGTTAAACTTTTGCAGCCAATAATGCTCAGAAGCTGAAGATGAGGATATGAATGACACAATTCTTCTAGAAGGAACATATCTTCTAGAATGAGATTTAATAATGGAGGAAAACCGCCAATATCTAAACTCTTTAAAGATATTCCTTTAAGTTCAAGATACTTGAGACGTGGGAGCTGCCCAATAGATGCTGGTAGCTGTTTTATTCCGCTGCAATTTACAATTCTCAGATATGCCAATTCTGGAAGAACAGATGGACACATCCACGTGGGAAAATCCGACCCCATGAAGTTATTAATAAACAATGCTGCCAAACCAGGAGGAGGTTGGAGAGCTTGAAATACTTGAAATGTTCCGTCCCACCACTTCATGCTCAACTCTTCTTCTCTTGCACCCCAATGTAGACCCAATGCACTAAGATTCTGTTTTCCTTTCAAATTTGCTCTCTCAGCATCAATTAGATCTTTCACGTTCTCAAGATGCAGAATATCTAGTGCCTGTAGAAAGTTTAGGTTTCCCAACTCTTCAATACCAACGTTACATTCAGCTTCATTTATTAGTTTATCCGGCACAACATACTTCAAATATTGAAGGCGAACTAGTTTTCCTACACCCTCCGGCATAATTTGTTTTTCCGGATAAGTGTAACGAAATTTTTCAAGTTTTGTAAAATTCTTTACATCTTTGGGAAGCTCACAGCGGGAAAGATACATCACCTTAAGATTGTGAAGGTTTGAACAGGAATCTGGTAATACTTTGATTCCAGTACCTTCTAGGTCAAGGGACCATAACTGAGTTAACGCTCCGAAATCTTCTGGTAATGCTTCAACCAATGGGCAGTTTTTGAAATCAAATATTTTCAAATCAGAAAGACCCGCAACATACTTCGGTAAGGACTTTAACTTTTTACAGCTATTGATATCTAATGTCTGCAGATTGCCAAGGTTGATGACGAAACTAGGTAGTTCTTCAATAGGTGTAAAAGACATATCGAGAAATTTTAGGTATTTCATACCAGTGACGGAGTTGGGAAAGGTGGTTAAGCTCTTGCAATGACTAAGATCCAATCTTTGCAAATTACATAGACTAGTGACAGAATCAGGTAGTTCTTTAGCATCTGAATTCGAGATATCAAGGAACCTGAGATTTTTCAAGGATCCCATGTTTTTAAGAACATTATAAACAGAGCCACACCCACTTAATACCAACGTCTGCAAATTGTAAAGTTTACTGATAGAATCAACATCATGCATCATATTAGTAAGATTTAAATAGGAAAGGTGGAAGTACCTCAAGTGCCTAAACTTATTAGAAGCCGGATAAGTAACCCTTCGACAGCCTTTAGCCATACTACCAACATACAGCACACGCAATTTCTTGTTACTTGAGAATGTGCAACCCAACATATTATTATTTGGTTCAAGAACAATAAGTGTCCGCAACTTCTTCAATTCACTTAATGCTTTGGAACAACTCCCGTATAAACCGTCATCCGATATGAACTGTAAACGTCGGATATCAGAAGAAATACTTTCCAACTCACTTATATTTGCAATTGCACATTCATGATTCCCAACAACATCTCGTCCAAGATCATGGACAAGATCATGCATCTTGCACGTGATAATGTCACCCAACTCATTCTTTTCCACCTCTTCCAAAAATGAACTCCACACCAAGCTATCAAAATATTCTTCTCCAATGTCCTCCATCGATCGTTCATTTCCAACAGTATTAGACGATGGCTCCAAGAATCCTTCCGCCATCCATAAATGAATCAAAGTTCCCTTATTAATCTCCCAACCTTTGGGGAAGATGGAGCAATAAGAGAAACATTGTTTTAAATGAGACGACAAGTTATCATAACTCAATTTCATTATTGGTCGAATTTGGCTTTGACCTTCTTGTGTATTCCAGATGCCAGTTTCTTTAATTGACAACCAATCTTTTTCATCATTTTTCGAGTGCATTAGACTTCCAAGGAATTTTGCTGCAAGTGGTAAACCACTACACTTGTTTGCTATCTCTTTTCCAATCTTTGTCATGTTTGGAGTCTTTAGTGCTCCACCGGGAGAAAATGCTTTTTTCTCCATAATAGACCAGCATTCATCTTCTCGTAATTTTTCCAATTGGTATGGATGATCACTCCCCTTTACAGCATTTGCAACTTGGACGTTTCGTGTAGTGATTAATATTTTACTTCCTGGAGCACCAACGAGAAATGAATTTTTGAGTCTCTCCCATTGCAGAGCATTCTCGTTCCACAGATCGTCAAGTACTAGTAAGAATTTCTTCCCCTGGAGCTGTTCTTGAACCTTACTCACCAATAGATTAAAACTTGACACTTTATCGAACTTAGCCAGAGTTACGGATTCCATAATTTTTATTAAGATGTTTTCCACGTCGAAATCTGTAGATACACAAACCCATATTCTTTGATCGAAGTGTTTAATTACCATCTCGTCATTGTAAACGAGTTGAGCAAGGGTTGTCTTCCCAAGTCCACCCATCCCCACAATAGAGGCTATAGAAACCTTATCTGAAGAATTATTGACATCTGATGATGATGATGTAGTCGCCTTTGTTAGTATGTCTATGATCTTGTTCTTGTCATCCTTCCTTCCTACAATTTCAGAATGGATGATGACGGATGCAGTTTGCCGGCGACTCCCTTGCTCACTACTCTCACCATGAACCATAGAAGTATTATTAATTGGTGCAGATCGCAACTGAAATTTGTGCATATTTTCAGTTATTTCATCTAATCTTCGGTTAATATTTCTGATTTTACCAGCCATTTTGAAAAGAAAACCAAGTGGGTTGTTGGAAGACGAAACGAAATCGCGTAACTTATGCTTCAAGCGGTTCCCTCTTTCACACCGACGCATCTTTTCGTAAGAGAAATCGTCCATCACATCACCAGCGTCATATGCAACATCTTTAAGCCATCTCAACCAAACTCTCACAGCTTCCTCGGTCTCTTGCCTCCTTTCCGCATCGGCTATGACAGCAAGAATCATCTCTAGGGTTCTTTGAAGCTTTTTCAACTCATCTTTGACACCCCATGCTAGACTAATTTCCCGGGAAACAACAGGAACCAACTTGTTTAAGATTTCTGATACACCATTGGTAAGAATACTTTCCATTTAGAAGATTTAGAAGCCAATAAGAGAACAAATTTCAGGAATTTTCTTATACTTAAAACTGATGTTTAAGAGTGAATTAAGTTGCAATATACTCTGAGTACATATATAGATATGATATTATCTCTGGTGAATGAATACACACTGGTCGTAGTAGTCAATACCTGTAAATAGAGAAAATGGGTCATTTGTCCAAAAAATTTAAAACACTATTTCAAATGGACAAGTAAAAAAAGTACGGGTGAAATAGCCAAAAAAAATAGCAAGGATGAAACTGGTTCATCCCGGCTTATCTTAAAAGATAGCAAGGATGAAACCGGATGCATCCTGTAGTAAAATAAAAATAAGAAAAAATATTTGAAAATGGACGGGATGAAAACCTTTACATCCCGCCTATTTTTAAATTTTTGTCCATTTAAATAAGATCTTTTTAATTTTTGGCTATTTAAACAGTATCAAAACCTAAGTGTCATTTTCACCCAGAAATTGTTGATTTTGGTCTTTTTGACCAATTTTGTGTTATATATACCTAAAATCTTCCATCACTATAAATAAAGGAATCTCTGAATACAAGTGTTGTAAACAACATGTACAAAAACAAATGTTTACTATTTACTCCACATACAACAGATGCCTTACACAAGCACAAGTGTTATGAAACCAGCCATCATAAAGCATATACGAGGGCAAAACGTGATAGGCAATATCATTGCTCGAGAAAGAAAGAGGAAGACACAGAACATTAGATTAGACATTTGTTTAATTGTTGGCCCTAGCACCTTCGCGCAATATAAAGAGACATAATCCACTTAGTTATTGTTCTTTCAAGTTAAAAAATAAAAAAGATAAAAGAAGTACTACAAACAAGTCATCGGGGCAGCTGCGAATACAGTTTTTTGGTATTCACGCACCGACTGGCTACTCATCTATACGCGTGATCCTTTTGATGCTTTTTTGGTGGAAAGCAATTTTGGTAAGAAAAGGAGAGCTAAATCTGCTTTACGGTTTGAATATAAAAACATAAGTCTTTTTTTAGTGTTTAAGGCATTCTTCATGAATAAATAAGATTGAATTATTATATTCGGTTTGTTTATGCTCCCCCTCTGTCCAAATACATGAATATCATGAGACGGGGTGTGGGTAGCAAAGGAGCAGTAGTTGGTCAAATGACGCTTGAGAATTACGCTTGCTTAGTATCTAAACAAATGTTGTACATGATGACCTCACTTGACAAAGGCACGTACACCATTCATGAATACAACAACACATCATTTATACCTCATTTGGTTGGGGGCCAGACTTTTTAATTGGGGCCAAGCACTAGAGGACAAAAAAGGTCACTCAATCCTAATTTGGGTCACCCCTTATAAAAATTCTTTCTAAATGCCTAAAATAGCCTTGAGTGATTAGTATTAAGAGTTAATGAAGTAGATTAGTGTGTTAATTTAGTTTAGTTTAAAATCAGGTTTTGGATTAAATTTTTGGGAAATTTAAGTTTTGGGTATTTTTGTTTTGAGAAGAAGAAGAGGGCTTTTGGGAGGAAAAACTAGGGTTGTTTAGAAATGAGTGATTCAAGTGGAGGGAATGAGGTTGTTGAAGGTTCAAACAATAACCATGAATGTATTGATGGTGAGATTATCTCTAATAATCCTATGGATTGGATGTTTGATGAAGAGATGTTAATGGAGGAAGCCATGAATAATGGTGGAAATGAAGATCCTACTCCTCAAAATGAAGGAACCGATACTCCAAATGAAGAACCCGCACCTCAAAACAATCGGAGTAAACCTCATATACTCTTGAAATTGTCGAATGGTGCTCCAAGGGGTCGATTCATGGTCACTGTTTAAGTCGTCAGTATGAGAGTCGTTATAGTCGGGGTTTGGATTCATTAACGACTCTTAAAGGTCGTCAGTGAATTGGAATTACCGATGACGACTCAAACCTGCAACTTTTCCAGGTTATGAAAAATCGTTAGGGCGGGTGATAAACACCGACGACTCTTTTAGCTAGGTCAAAAGGGTCGTTAATGTTTTTTGTTTAGAGACAAACGACTCTAAACCCGAACTCTCGATAAATAAAACACTTAGAGTCGTCGGATATGTATTCGTAGGTCACACCGTTTCTCAAGACGTTATTGCCGACCGGGAGCACCATCGCGACGTGTGCGTGGAAAAGGAGTTCAACACTTCGTGGTTTGTCGAAGGCCTTGCTTGAGATCCAAAAGTTGAAAGATGCGATGTCGAAAGCCTTTCCGCCGAGGAGATCGCCCGAGCGGGATATGGAACTCGAAAAGCTTTCCAAGATGTTGACTATGAAGAGAGCGACTCTTGAAGACGCAAAGTGACTTTCTCCAAGAAGAGCGGACTTGTTGGACGATTTTCCTTGAACGTTTCTCTGTTAAACTTTCATTTTGGTTCTTTCCCCCTTTTTTTTGAAAGACATATTGGATGTCCAGTTCAAAACTTAACCTTTGATAGATAGTGGTAGCTTTTAGGGTGTTGGATTATTTCGGGATGAATGGTCTTGATAATATAACTCCTATTATGTTTTGGGAAAGGAATATTGCTTTTATGAAAGTGTGTGCTAGCAATAGGCACAAGACGCAAATAGTATGGCGGTTTTATTAAGAACCTAAAAAACAGATCGTATATCTTGCCCAATCTAAATTTACTCACTTGCAAACACGCCTCTTTCCAAGTGAAAGGCCGCTTTGCTTGGTAGCATCGCTTGATTAGTCCCCAATTCTTTGGTAGCGTCTTGGCGAGTCCCAGTTTTCTGGTGTAGTTTTAACAACCCGATAACCGGGTTGTATGCAGCGATTGAGTCGGACCGAGTCGCAAGTCCCCAATCGCTAGTGGCATCTTCAACGAGTTGCAGTTTTCTCGCGTAGTTTTTTGCAACGGTAACCGAGTCGCTTTGGTAGTTGAGTCGGATCGAGTTGCCTTCCCTACCCTCTTGACATCTGGGTCGAAAAATGAGATCGACAGTCGACATTATAGCCGATAGATCAATGCTCCCATTGTGGTCGCCAATTGTTTATGGGTGAAAATCGTTTCTAGTGATTTCGGTAATTTCGGTGAGTGAGTGAGAAACCCGATTCAAAACCTAAACAAATGTCTTGCACGTGAGCACTTTATAGGTTCGAGAGATCGATCTGTACAAGTCCGGCCTAAACCAAAAAATGGCGTTCAGGACTTGCTTCGGTCACAAAGTGGAGGAGAAGGGTTGATTTGGGAGGGAAGCAAAGAAAGGTGTTGAGGAGAGTAGTATCTCGACTTGTATCGAAAGTGAAAGCTTAGGAAGCTTGCAAGAGATGGAAGCTTTTGAGAGAGCTTGCAAAGTTGCCTTTACGAGAGTGTAAGTGTAGTATATTTCTCCCGACCGAGACTTGTTGTCCGGTGGAAATAGGTAAGACCTATTTATACAAGTCGAGATTGAAACGTACCACAGCCTCATGAAGGAAGAGAGTAAAGGGTGAAATAATGGAAGGAGGTGGTAACCGTATGGTTTAATGGGTGAAACGTTTTTCACCATTATTTCCTCTTTTATTTGACCGCTTTATTCCTTTTCACGCTTTCTTAATGTGAGCGTAGTGTACGTCATGCATCTTGTGACCGCCAAACCAAAACCCTAAAGAAGCATCCCCGGTTTGTGTTGATGTCTCGAGTGTTGGTTGCATCTTGAGTGCAAGTGGCGCTGCTAGTGGCGCGTGTGGCATGTGCGGAATGCCTTGGTGGTAGGTTGCACGGTTTGCAAGTTTTGGCTACCAGCGTGTGCGTTTGGCATGTGCCAATGGCATGTGCCAATGGCATGTGCGGAATGCCTTGGTGGTAGGTTGCACGGTTTGCAAGTTAGGCTACCAGCGTGTGCGTTTGGCATGTGCCAATGGCATGCGTGGCCATTAGGACCGTGACCTTGATAGGGAAACCAGCTAGCGAGTATGTTGGCATGTGCCAATGGCATGTGTGGCCCGTTAGGGCCGTGATAAGGAAACTAGCTAGCAAACATGTTGGCATGTGCCAATGGCGTGCGGGGCCATTAGGGCCGTGACCTTGATAGGGGAAGCTAGCTAGCGAGCATGTTGGCATGTGCCAATGGCATGCGGGGCCGTTAGGGTAGTGACCTTGATAGGGAAGCTAGCTAGCGAGCATGTTGGCATGTGCCAATGGCATGCGGGGCCGTTAGGGCCGTGAACTTGATAGGGAAGCTAGCTAGCGAGCATGTTGGCATGTGCCAATGGCAAGCGGGGCCGTGAGCGCCGTGACCTTGATAGGGAAGCTAGCTAGCGAGCATGTTGGCATGTGCCAATGGCATGCGGGGCCGTTAGGGCCGTGACCTTGATAGGAAGCTAGCTAAGCGAGCATGTTGGCATGTGCCAATGGCATGCGGGGCCGTTAGGGCCGTGACCTTGATAGGGAAGCTAGCTAGCGAGCATGTTGGCATTTGCCAATGGCATGCGGGGCCGTTAGGGCCATGACCTTGATAGGGAAGCTAGCTAGCGAGCATATTGGCATGTTCCAATGGCATGCGGGTCCGTTAGGGTCGTGACCTTGATAGGGAAGCTAGCTAGCGAGCATGTTGGCATGTGCCATTGGCACGTACGGCCATGTTGACCTAGTTGCATGTTTTGCAAGCCTAGGGCGCTATGTTTGGCGTGGGCCAAAGGCATAGCGGCTTGGAATTATGGCTTGCGGCACGTGTTGGCATGTGCCAATGGCACGTGCGGCCATGTTGACCTGGTTGCAAGTCTTGCAAGCCTAGGGCGCTATGTTTGGCGTGGGCCAAAGGCATAGCGGCTTAGAAATATGGCTTGCGGCACGTGTTGGCATGTGCCAATGGCACGTGTGGCCATGTTGACCTAGTTGCAAGTCTTGCAAGCCTAGGGCGCTATGTTGGGCGTGGGCCGAAGGCATAGCGGCTCGGAATTTGGCGTTGTGCACCATGGCAACCGTTGTGCACCGTTGTGCCATTGGCACATGCCAACACGTGCCGCAAGCCATATTTCTAAGCCGCTATGCCTTTGGCCCACGCCAAACATAGCGCCCTAGGCTTGCAAGACTTGCAACTAGGTCAACATGGCCGCACGTGCCATTGGCACATGCCAACACATGCCGCAAGCTATAATTCCAAGCCGCTATGCCTTTGGCCCACGCCAAACATAGCGCCCTAGGCTTGCAAAACATGCAACTAGGTCAACATGGCCGTACGTGCCAATGGCACATGCCAACATGCTCGCTAGCTAGCTTCCCTATCAAGGTCACGGCCCTAACGGCCCCGCATGCCATTGGCACATGCCAACATGCTCGCTAGCTAGATTCCCTATCAAGGTCACGCCCTAACGGCCCCGCATGCCATTGGCACATGCCAACATGCTCGCTAGCTAGCTTCCTATCAAGGTCACCGCCTAACGGCCCCGCATGCCATTGGCACATGCCAACATGCTCGCTAGCTAGCTTCCCTATCAAGGTCACGGCCTCTAACGGCCCCGCATGCCATTGGCACATGCCAACATGCTCGCTAGCTAGCTTCCCTATCAACGTCACGGCCCTAATGGCCCCGCACGCCATTGGCACATGCCAACATGTTTGCTAGCTAGTTTCCTTATCACGGCCCTAACGGCCACACATGCCATTGGCACATGCCAACATACTCGCTAGCTGGTTTCCCTATCAAGGTCACGGTCCTAATGGCCACGCATGCCATTGGCACATGCCAAACGCACACGCCGGGTAGCCTAACTTGCAAACCGTGCAACCTACCACCAAGGCATTCCCGCACATGCCATTGGCACATGCCAACACGCACACGCTGGTAGCCAAAACTTGCAAACCGTGCAACCTACCACCAAGGCATTCCGCACATGCCATTGGCACATGCCACACGCGCCACTAGCGGCGCCACTTGCACTCAAGATGCAACCAACACTAGAGACATCAACACAAACCGGGGGATGCTTCTTTAGGGTTTTGGTTTGGCGGTCACAAAGATGCGGCGTACACTACGCTCACATTAAGAAAGTGTGAAAAGGAATAAAGCGGTCAAATAAAAGAGGAAATAATTGTGAAAAACGTTTTCACCCATTAAACCATGCGGTTACCACCTCCTCCCATTATTTCACCCTTTACTCTCTTCCTTCATGAGGCCAGAATGCGTTTCAATCTCGACTTGTATAAATAGGTCTTACCTATTTCCACCCGGACAACAAGTCTCGGTCGGGAGAAATATACTACACTTACACTCTCAGAAAGGCAACTTTGCAAGCTCTCTCAAAAGCTTCCATCTCTTGCAAGCTTCCTCAGCTTTCACTTTCTGATACAAGTCGAGATACTACTCTCCTCGACACCTTTCTTTGCTTCCCTCCCCAAATCAACCCTTCTCCTCCACTTTGTGACCGAAGCAAATCCGGAACGGCCATTTCTTGGTTTAGGCCGGACTTGTGGATCGATCTCTCGAACCTATAAATTGCTCACGTGCAGCAACATTTGTTTAGGGTTTGAATCAGCTCACTCACTCACCGAAATTACCGAAATCGCAGAAACGATTTTCACCCGCATAAACAATTGGCGACCACGGCAGAGGATTGATCTATCGGCTACAATATCAACTCCAACTCCTGATTTCGTTTCCCGAACGTTAAATCCCAACATGGTGGAACTCAGATCTGGAGCGGCTGCAGAGAACATCAACGCAGGACGCATTCCTGATGTTGGCGTCTCCCCCCATAACATAGTTACTTCACCAACTGACAACAGCAGCATAGAATGCACTCCTTCAAATGTAACACCGCCTATCACCAGGGCCAGAGGCGCTGCCTCCTCTAGCGTCTCTGCACAACCCTCTAATCACGGCAACGAGAATATCACTTCAGGTGTCACGCCCCCAGTCACCAGGGCTAGGGCCACCACCGCGACCCCGAATGCTTCTTCCAGCATGGCGCCTCCGACAACTAAGGATCCAATTACCCCGCCGACGGACGAGAGACCGGAGGGACTAGAGGAAGTCGCCCTTACGTCACCATCGCCGATTTGATGGAACGACAGAGACGCTGCGAGCCCCCGGCAGACATGGTTTCAACACAAAAGGAGGTGCTCACCTTTCTCAAAACCCCGACAGAGCGACTACCCCGTGAGTCGCATCCTCCAGAGATGCCTAGAAACATCTCCAACAACCCTGACGCTGGCACCTCGGCAGGGCACGACTCCACGGATGAAGAAACTCGCACTAGAGTCCCGTTAGAGAGAAATCAACCACCAAATTTCGTCACGAGAGAGGATTTGGAACAACTCCTACGTGACCGAATCAAGCATGATGAGTTCGATGTACATCATCACCAACCCCCTTACCCGTCCGAAATACGAGAGAATCCTCTCCCAAGGGGGTACTCTTCCCCTCAATTTACCTTGTATGATGGTGCAGGAATGCACGCGAACATGTTTCTCGTTTCTGGAATCCTTGGGTGAACATGAATATAATCACGTTCTTCGTTTAAGGGAATTTTCAAAATCACTTAGGAAGGGCATATACATGGTACAACAAACATCCCACCGAACAAGATTCCCAACCGGGAGTAGCATGGTCACCGCGTTTCACGGAAGTATTTCTTCGTGTCTGAACAAGTTACCTTTTCGGACCTCGGGAGAATGTACCAGTGGGATAACGAACATCCGAATGATTTCGTCAAAAGGTTCAGGGTTCAAGCACTCGACTGCCACGACCCAAACGTGACCGAGCAACAATTGGTAAACGCGTGCATCAATGGTATGGTCCCGATCTACCGCGCCATGCTAGAAGACTTGCGTTTCCAAACATTCTCCGAACTCCATGAGGCCGCGGACGATCTGCAACAACGGCACCGGCATTCTATGGAAAGGACTAGGGCCAACTCGGGGCGAAGACGCACGCACTTTGAAACTCGCGGGAGTAGGCGCCTCATCGGCAAACAATTTAATGCCGGCTCATCCTCTGTGAACATATTGAACGAAAGAGGAAAAAGGAAAGCGCAACTACGAGCCACCGGCCCGAAACGTGAAGCGCCGGGCGCACCGGAGCCCTCGCAACGGAAGATCGCCACTAAAACTCTTGTGCAGCATCGTGGATTGAAGGAAATGTCCTTGATTTCCCATTCCCCATCGAGGAGGTGATTGACCTCCTAGAAGCCTGGGTTCAAGATGATGTCATCGGACCGCCACCGCCTAGGCGTCCACCAGGCAACCGAGGCTGAGATGGCAAATCCCAAATCTTGCCATTACCACGGGTTCGTTCACCACCCAACTAGCGATTGCAACAGTTAAAGCATATTTTCAAGGAAAGGATAGAAGCGAGGAGAACTCCGGCTAGGAGACGAAAGAGTGCATCGAGACCCACTCCCAATAAGAAACTGCGGTTCCTTTGGGGACTCCGTGCACGAGACCGTGCAATCCATGATGCGACATATATGCGAAATTCTCTATCTCTCCAAGGTTCGGCGCCAAGATATTTTGCACTCTCAATCGTGTTGTATCCAGGCAAACGTCTTTTTCTCCCCTCGGAATCCACGCCAAGGGCCCAAGCTTCCCAAACAAGCGAAGTGGAGAACCGGGGACTGGCTGACCACGTCCGTTTAAGAGGCTTGAACTTGACGACACGCTCATCGACACGACCTCGACCACAACATCATCACTTTCAAGACACTAAAGGCAGCTGGATTTACAAAGCAAGACGCTACCTATTTTCCGTCTGTGATTAAGAGCTTGAGAGGAGAGGCTTTGAACGCGCATGGCTACATCAACCTAGAGATCGAGATAGGAAACGCTATAACGCACGATTAAGTTCCACATCGTCAAAGAACTAGATCATGACATGATTTTGGGACGCTTATGGGCACTCGACAACAAGGCAAAATCGGGCGTACACCCTCTGCCGACATCCCCGCCCGAAGGATTCCCGAAGAAATCGTCCCACGGGTTATCACATCAACGAGGCTATTGAAGGAACCCAAGCGTCCGAAGAGGACCCGTTGGCGCTAGCACATGATTTTCAAATGCAAGTAAGTCCGACCGAAAACCTTTTCGTGACCGACCTTTTCTTTCCCCAATCATCATGGGGACTCGGCGCAACAACCCAAGCACGAACGCTGTCAAAAATGTGAATGGGGAGGCGGACCATTCGAACACTTTGCAAGAATCTTGGAAGCTACTTGGCGAAACCAACGAAGCCAAGGCTCAACCGGTTACACGACGTCTCGAACCGTTTTCAATCGGAGATATAGTGATTAAGGAAAGCTCGTTTCGAGTTGGGAGGATGACAAGATAAAGATGGATTTTCTGAGGAAGGTGAAGGCGAGCTATACACAGTTGTGGATACCCTTTTGGGAGGATATTGCA
Organism: Papaver armeniacum; assembly: GCA_023531295.1. Classification (NCBI taxonomy): domain Eukaryota; kingdom Viridiplantae; phylum Streptophyta; class Magnoliopsida; order Ranunculales; family Papaveraceae; genus Papaver; species Papaver armeniacum. The sequence goes on along the minus strand of JAJJWW010009754.1, from coordinate 47,973 downwards.
AGCTCATCAATGCCGACACACCTGAAGGCGTGATAGTTCACTCGCGATGGCTCAAGGAATCCAATCCCTAAAATGCTGTATTTCCAAATCACTCCCCTTTTCAGTACTTCCTTTGAATCTTTCCTCTTAATAGCTGTACTTTCCCAGGATGAATACACCGGCCCCACCAATTGTGACTTCTCAATGCCGCCCAAGTCACGCCTGCAAGCATGCTTTCCAAGATTGGACCGGGCCCACCAATTGTGCCAGCCTCCCGATTTCTGCAAAACTACCAGAGGCAAGGATTCCAAATCCTATTTATAAAAGGTCAGACAAGCCTCTTTCAATTTTCTTTACGGGTTGTTGTTAACAGTTTGTCACCATCTTATGCTTACCTCGCAACAAATCCCCGTTCCGAGCTAAGCAGGAGACTTAATGTTGATGGTGGTTTTTAGGCAAGGGGTAAAATCGTAAAACCCCATGACCTAGTGTTACCCGCAACACATTGAATAAGAGCATTTAACTCAGTGTAAATAATTAATAGGGTATTTTTTCAAAATACCAGATTAGGGTTTTCAACACAGAACCCTAATTCCAAAACCAAGCGCATCTTCTGCGCACCATGGCAACCATGCCAAACCAAGCCGCATCTCTTTGCGCACCATGGCAACCATGCCAAACCAAGCCGCATCTTTGCACACCATGGAAACCATGCCAAACCAAGCCATCATCTTCGCGCACCATGGCAACCATGCCAAACCAAACCGCATCTTTGCGCTGACCATGGCAACCATGCCAAACCAAGCCGCACTCTGCGCACCATGGCAACCATGCCAAAACAAGCCGCATCTCTGCGCACCATGGCAACAACGCCAAATTCTAAGCCGCTATGCCTTTGTCCCACGCCAAACATAGCGCCCTAGGCTTTCAAGACTTGCAACTAGGTCAACATGGCCACACGTGCCATTGGCACATGCCAACACGTCTGCAAAAGCCATATTTCTAAGCCGCTATGCCTTTGGCCCACGCCAAACATAGCGCCCTAGGCTTGCAAGACTTGCAACTAGGTCAACATGGCCGCACGTGCCATTGGCACATGCCAACACGTGCCGCTGCCATAATTCCAAGCCGCTATGACTTTGGCCCACGCCAAACATAGCGCCCTAGGCTTGCAAGACTTGCAACTAGGTCAACATGGCCACATGTGCCATTGGCACATGCCAACACGTCTTGCCGTAAGCCATATTTCTAAGCCGTTATGCCTTTGGCCCACGCCAAACATAGCGCCCTAGGCTTGCAAGACTTGCAACTAGGTCAACATGGCCGCACGTGCCATTGGCACATGCCAACACGTGTCGCAAGCCATAATTCCAAGCCGCTATGCCTTTGGCCCACGCCAAACATAGCGCCCTAGGCTTGCAAGACTTGCAACTAGGTCAACATGGCCGCACGTGCCATTGGCACATGCCAACACGTGCCGCAAGCCATAATTCCAAGCCGCTATGCCTTTGGCCCACGCCAAACATAGCGCCCTAGGCTTGCAAAACATGCAACTAGGTCAACATGGCCGTACGTGCCAATGGCACATGCCAACATGCTCGCTAGCTAGCTTTCCTATCAAGGTCACGGCCCTAACGGCCCCGCATGCCATTGGCACATGCCGACATGCTCGCTAGCTAGCTTCCATATCAAGGTCACGGCCCTAACGGCCCCGCATGCCATCGGCACATGCCAACATGCTCGCTAGCTAGCTTCCCTATCAAGATCACGGCCCTAACGGCCCCGCATGCCATTGGCACATGCCAACATGCTCGCTAGCTAGCTTCCCTATCAAGGTCACGGCCCTAACGGCCCCGCATGCCATCGGCACATGCCAACATGCTCGCTAGCTAGCTTCCCTATCAAGGTCACGGCCCTACTATGACCCGCATGCCACTAGCACATGCCAACATGCTCGCTAGCTAGCTTCCCTATCAAGGTCACGGCCTACCACCAGCATGCCATTGGCACATGCCAACATGCTCGCTAGCTAGCTTCCCTATCAAGGTCACGACCACTAACGGCCCCGCATGCCATTGGCACATGCCAACATGCCCAAGCTAGCTAGCTTCCCTATCAAGGTCACGGCCCTAATGGCCACGCATGCCATTGGCACATGCCAACGCACACGCTGGGTAGCCTAACTTGCAAACTGTGCAATCTACCACCAAGGCATTCCGCACATGCCATTGGCACATGCCAAACGCACACGCTTGGTAGCCAAAACTTGCAAACCGTGCAACCTACACCAAGGCATTCCGCACATGCCATTGGCACATGCCACACTGCCACTAACGGCGCCGCTTGCACTCAAGATGCAACCAACACTCGAGACATCAACACAACCGGGGATGCTTCTTTAGGGTTTTAGTTTGGCATGTCACAAAGATGCTTGTCACTACGCTCACATTAAGAAAGCGTGAAAAGGAATAAAGCGGTCAAATAAAGAGGAAATAATGGTGAAAAACGTTTTCACCCATTAAACCATGTTGGTTACCACCTCCTCCCATTATTTCACCCTTACTCTCTTCCTTCATGAGGCAGTGCGTTCAATCTCGACTTGTATAAATAGGTCTTACCTATTTCCACCGGACAACAAGTCTCGTCGGAGAAAAATACTACACTCTCGAAAGGAAACTTTGCAAGCTCTCCCAAAAGCTTTCATCTCTTACAAGCTTCCTAAGCTTTCACTTTGATACAAGTCGAGATACTACTCTCCTCAACACCTTTCTTTGCTTCCCTCCCCAAATCAACCCTTCTCCTCCACTTTGTGACCGAAGCAAGTCTCGAACGGCCATTTCTTGGTTTAGGCCGGACTTGTGCAATTGATATCTCGAACCTATAAAGTGCTCACGTGCGGCACATTTGTTTAGGGTTTGAACCGATTTCTCACTCACCTACCGAATTTAAAATCGGCGAAGAATTTTTACCCATAACGGTTGCATCTGCGATTGGCAAGGTGAGGATCAACGGAATGGTTTATCCTATCCATGACCGGAACTAGAGTATGCATACCCGTATGCGTACTTGTAGTTGTCAAATTTCGTGCACCAAGTACGCATACTTGCGTAAGGTATAGGTCCGGGAATTTCTGCTGGGTTTTGGAAGTGTACTAAGTATGCGTACACGATCACATACTGGCGAACCCAAACTCAGACCGGCTACTTAAGTATGCGTACACGTTTGCATACTTGGGTAGTTAAATTTCTAGAATCGGCTGTGACATGAACTAATACATTTATGTATTAAGGAAGCATTCTTTGCAAACTGTGGCTATAATGTTCATGAATTGATTCGAGTGAATCAAACCAATTTTTCTTCAATTGTGTTCTTGTATACTTCTAATAGAATATAGCAATTGAACAACTCTATCACTAGTTTCATTTGAGTCATTTGAACTAGTTTTGGTTAAGATGAATAAGGTTTATATGAGAGTGTTCATACATATAACCTCGGTTAACTACTGTTGAGCCAACCTAGTGTACACGTTTAGGTACGGTTACTCAAACCTTAATGAAGGTACATTTCATTTGTGTATAACAAGTTAAGTTTGATCTAACAGTTGAAAGATATTAGCTTGAATCTAATCAGGTTTTCATCTAACGGTGAACATTGAATGTTTTGTTACCAAGGTAACTTAGATTTCAAACCCTTATTTGAAAATTATATAAAGGAGAACTATAGCAACTGGGAAATCTAATCCCCACACCTCTTGTGTGATACTAGTTGTATAAGCTAGAGTCGATTCTCTTTTAACCTTGGGTTTTTCGTGAAACCCTGTAGGTTAACTTCTTAAAGACTTCATTGGGAATGTGTAGCCATACCCAACTATTTTATCTGTAGTTGCGTGTTCTGATCTTACTTCTTCTATCATGATTGAGTATTATCTTTGCTTAGATTTGCTTGAGATTTATCTCATATAGGTAAGATTAAAAGTAGTCACAAACATCTTCGTCTCATCGTTTGTGATTCCACAATATCTTGTTTCGCTACCATACGATTAAGATTATTGTGAGGTGATTGATAATACTAGTCTGTTCTTCGGGAATATAATTCTGGTATATCAATTGGCTCCTTTGCACCTTGATTTATCAAAATACGGAACAAAAACTCGTAGGTATTTCTGTGGGAGACAGATTTATTTATTCCAATAGACTTTTCTGTGTGAGGCAGATTTGTTTATCAAGTCTTCGACTTCGGGTCTTAGAAACTCTTAGTTGTGGGTGAGATCAGCTAAGGGAATCAAGTGCGTAGTATCCTGCTGGGATTAGAAACGTAAGGAGCGCAACTGTACCTTGAATCAGTATGAGATTGATTAGGGTTCAACTACAGTCCAGTCCTAAGTTCATTGGTAGTAGGCTAGTGTCTGTAGTGGCTTAATACAGTGTGGTGTTCAAAGCTGGACTAAGCCCCGGGGTTTTTCTGTCTGTGCGTTTTTCCTCGTTAACAAAATTCTGGTATCTGTGTTATTTCTTTTCCGTATTATATTTTGTTATATAATTAAAATATCACAGGTAGTGCATTGAATCGATCAATTGGTAAATCCAACCTTTGGTTGTTGATTGAAATTGATTGATCCTGGAACATTGATCTTTGGTACCGTTCAAGTTACTTCTCTTATATTCAACCGGGCTCGCAAATTCCTATTTGCTGATTGCAGGTTGAATTGAGAAATAGAGATATAAAACTCTTTGATATATTTTTCTCTAGATTGAGTCTGACTGTCTGGTTGATTCTCTTGAAAGTATATTGGAGTTTGTCTATTCATATTTCCAAACGAAATATTGGGTGTGGTTGTTGTGCCCCCGCTTTTTCAATTGGTATCAGAGCAGGCGAACCCATTTAAGACCTCATAAGTCTTTGTTTGTAGCAATCTCATCTATGTGGACCTACGGAGTATCTCACAAATTACGTACATAGAGATGTCTTCCAATGTTTCTGATCATGCCAAAAATCTTGGTTTTTTTCTTCAAAGGATAACTCCTTAGCAGATTCTTTTGAATCCCGTGGAAAAGACAAGAAATTTGACATCATGTCAGAATCAGAAATGGAACTCACCAGATCGTTAAAAAAATCTGATGATATCATTGACTTTCAAGATTCTAAAATCAAGACTCTTGAAGAAAATAATGATCAACTCATTGATGAATTCGAGAAATCTCTTGAAAGATAACGTGAACTCTATTGCTTTATTGAATCTCTCTCTAACAAAATCGAAAAATTGGTTCAAGAAACTACTCTACAACGTGAAAAAATTAGTTTGCTTGAAGATACTGTTAGAGAGAACTCAATTAGAGAAGAACGTTTAATCAAGGCTCATTCATAAAAAATAAACTGTCATCATGTTGAAAAAGAGAAGCATGTTGCATCTCTTCGATATGCCCAAGAACAGTGTAACGCCTTGAAAAAGGAAAACATTATTTTGATGAGTAAGTCGTCCTATGCACCTTCTACTGATACTCACAAGGCTTTACCCAGTGTGAAGAAAATTCCCTCCAAGGAATTACCCACTATAAATCACTTGTAAAATTTGCATGTGCCAGAAAAGGTTGTGAGACAAAGCAATTATGTTTCTAATCCACGATATTGTTCCTTCTGTGGAAAAAAGAATCACTATGCTCTTCATTGTTTTGCTAGAAAGAAACAAATCTCACATCTTCATAATTTGCTTCTTTCTACTGTCAATGGAGTAAATCGCCCGACGACATCTACAGTGAATTTCTTTCCTACAGAAAACCAGAATTCTTATAAGGATGATCCCTCTTCATGAAATCGTCACAGGTTGCAAGTTCCTCTGCATGGTATAAACTCTTGTGCCACTAATGAACGATTTCCCTGTGCTTCTGGCAAGTCTAAATTGACAAGATGGAAATCCTTCAACTCTTCTCCTCTGGAACCAATTTCTAAAGGTCCTAGACTTAGTCCTCTGAAAAATCCCTCCGATGGACTTTTAAAAGGGGTTATCTCTAATTCCTCCGGGATAAGTTATAATCAATGGGAAAAGGGGAATACTCGATACAAACGCACAAAAGATTTGTACAACTCATCTCCTATAATTCACAGTGAGAATACTTCTCACTTCTTTACCTGATTCCAGGTAATTTCGTCCTTGTATCTATCTTGAGAGTTGCAAGGATGATGATGTGGGAGTTTCAAGATTAGTTGTATGTTTTTATGCGTCTTTATGTTAATTTTATTCGGTCCTTCTGATCGTATCTCATGCTCTAATTTGAAGAGAAGTTTTCTAAATTATTGAGCCATGTTAACAAGTATTGTGTTGGATTTTTTTTTTAAATCGTTTCCTCTTTTGTGACCGGTCCACGAACATCCGTGTCCCCTTCATATGAGTTCATAGGGTTTCCATAACAAGAGATTCCTTCTTTTGTTTACAAACATATATATATATATTCTATATTTGATAACACATTTTTGTGTCTATTTTGTTCTCAATGTTCTGTATTGTTAGTGCTCGATATTGTACTAATTATGGTTTTTTGTGTGTTTGTAGGTATTTTTTGGACATTTTACATTTTTGGAGAATTCGGCTCGAAAAGTTGGTAAACGCACCCCGGGAGGACATTTACTAAACGGACTCCTATTTCGGATAAGGGGCACTCAATTACTAAGGGGCCCCCTGTTTACTATTCACACCCCGGCTGTTGGATAAGGGGCAACCCTTTCTTCCTCGTTTGAAAATTATTTTTGGCGGGAAAAATATGTTCACAACGTACTTACCTGGATTCATTTTTGGACGAGATACTTGGAGATTTTGTATAGGAAAATGAATGTTATTATCCTGTTTGACTAAAACAGGGGACGTAATGACTTCAGAGAAGTAAAAGAAGGAAAGTGTATCACCGAGTTTCAAGAAAACAAAGTAAGAAAAACCCGGGATACTGTTGGGTTTATTCGTGGAGATTACGTGTAAAACTACTCCTTGCACGAGTTATAATCCATTTGGGAGTTGGCTGCATCGATTTGGAGTGTGCCTGCAGAGATTTGAAGCGTGACAGAGAAATTTAAGGAAATTATTTCCCGTGAAATGTTGTGGAGAATAAAGGGATTAATGGCGAGTTATTTCGGAAGATATTTGGTCCTGTGAAGTATATAAAGGGTCGAGGAGATGTGAAGAAGGGGAATGGAGAGTTAGGGGAATGAAATAGGGTGAGAAATCAGAGGTGCAGAGCTTGTCTCTGCTGCTGCCATTAAAGGGGAGAACGAAGAATATTTCATTTTAAACCACACCATTTTTTATTTTATTTTTGTTGTTGTTGGAAACAAGCTCAAAACTCATTTTTATTGCTCAAAGGAGGTGTACAAATGATGAAATGGAGAAAATGATAAAATCGGGTGTTTGCAACGATTATAAGTGTTGCAAACACTGTTACAAAGAACTGTTACTGTTTCTTTTAAGTCTTCCTTCCGTATTACGACCCTCGCATGTGAGTCGTAAGCACTGTAGCATAAACGACTGTCACACGTGCGTTGAACGTTCTTCGTGTTCTTCAATGGCAGCAGCAGCAGCAGAAGAATTCTCCAACTCGATTTTTATTGCTCTGTGGTTGCTCCAAAACCTCCCAAACTCTCCGTATCCCTTCTCTGACCTCCAGGCCCTTCTTTTATACTTGACAGTGGCAATAAATCTCGACAATCAATCCGGAATCATCCTCACTTACTCTGCCAGATACGGGAATATATTCTTCCCTTTTTCTTCTCCTGCACGCGTCTGCCAGATGAAAGCTATCCTTATTTATCTCTTACACGCTCCTGGTTGTTGCTCGAGTCAACAAACATGCATAGAACACGTTCAAAAACTCCAAAACTCATGCAACCTGTGTACGTGTACGTGTTGCTCTGTAAACTTCAATCACACGATGCAGCCAATTCTAACCGAGACTATCGACCATACCATGCCTGTGATGTAACAAGTCGAACCATGAAGTTTCAGCGATTTAGTCTCTTTCTATCACGCCCAAAAATCGATCCAACACTCTGCCAGTGAAGAACAAACATTTCCCGCCAAATTTCAGAATTTGAAATGGAGAAGAAGGTCATCCCTTATCCAACAGCTGGGGGTGCGAATATCAGTTGGGTGCCCCTTAGTAATTGGGTTACCCCTTATCCAAAGTGGGAGTCCGTCTAGCAAATGTCCTCCGGGTGTTAGAGCAATTTTTCGAGCCGAATTTTCCAACAATCTTTATTTCCAAAAATACCTACAAACACACAAAACACCATAATAAGGACAAAAACAGTGCTAACAATACGAAACATTGAGGACAAATTAGACACATAAATGTGTCTATCAAATACCCCCAAACTTATTATTTGCTAGTCCTCGAGCATATTTATTCTAGAAAATAAAAATCATTTGAACCCCTAGGTGGCCCTAGTGGCGGAGTGTTGTCTCCGGAGGGTTTACCAGAGGTGTACCCACAAAACCTTTACTCCGGACCCTAGCTATCTACGCAGAACCTTGGAAGGCACTAAAGAATCTCCTTGGTTGGCATACTAATTGACTACAGGAGGAAGTACCCTTATGCGAAATTCCAATTGCTGTACACGAGTTTGCACTCAAGCATACTAAAATTCATGTAAAGTGACAGAGCTCTACTCAGATAGTTTCTGGACATCATAAACGGAGTCAACCAATCACATGGATAGATTAAGAAGATGGATGTAGAGAAAAACGTGGATGTGGTTAACCAAGGTGAACCTATCCTAATGGACTGAGATACTGGTCTGGACTAATATCAACACACTGGCATATACAAGGGGACCAGTGATCGATAATCCTAACTCTAGGTCAACTCAGGTGGCATATACAAGGGTACCAGTGATCGACTTTATTGTATTTATTCCGGTTGGTCTAGTAGTCTGGTCTTTTTTTTTTTTTTTTTTTTTTTTTTTTTTGCTCAAAGGGTGTTTACCAAGATGAAATGGAGAAAATGATGAAAATCGGGTGTTTGCAACGTTTATAATTGTTGCAAACACTGTTACAAAGAACGATAGAGATGAAATGCTGATGTTTTTGTTGATCTGCGACCCTCAGCTAAGTGTCGTTGTCACTGTAGAAGAACGATTGCCTCTGGTGGTCTAATGTTCTTCGTGTTCTTCACACCAGCAGCAATGGCAGTTTCTGCAACTTCGATTTTTTTGGCTCTTGTGGTGTTCTAAACTCTCCCAAACTCTCCGTTTGTCCTCTTATCGACCCCATAAACCTATTTAAACACCTTTGGAGCAAGAATAACTCTTCATTAATCCAAGAAATCCTCTTGTTACTCGGCAGCAAAAATATTATTCTCGGGATATATTATTTCCATTTTTTGTAGCAACACGCGTATACAAATGAATCTTGATTCTTCCTTATTTAACTCCTACTACACGCTTTCTGCGAGACCTAGCTCAATCCAAACACGATCAGCACACGCTATAATCCCGTGTTTCTCTTCCGTCTACACTCCCTGTTTTCTTCCAACACGAGTTTATCTAGCCAAATTTGGGCGACGAATCGATCCATACCAATCCTGTTAGGCCCAAAGGAAGATACCCAATGATTTTCAGCCTTTGAATCTCCTTCTAGCACGCCCAAAATCGCATCTCAGTTCTGCCAGGCGAGAACCTATTTTTTCCCGCCAATTTTCATTTTCAAACGAAGAAGAAGGAGGTGCCCCTTAACCAGTGATGGGGTGCGATTAGCAGGTGCCCCTTTATTATGTTATTCCATCCCTAATAAAAAACTATATGGAGAAATCTTCAAGGTCTCAAGATATTGTGAGTATTGACATGGAGGTGGACACTCAAGGACGTGATTCGATTCAAGAACGTGTTTTGAAGAAGATGCTTGCAAGGAAAGAGCACAAATCCTGGATTGATGAATCTGTCAAGGATTTAACTCATTTTCAGGGTGATCCAAAGGTCAAGTTTGCGAATCTTCAACTGCAAATTAATCATATTTTGGAAGGTCAGGCCAGAATCCTTGCTAATCAACAGATCTTGATACGGAATTAAAAGAAACTCACCATGGACTGCGTTAAGGCTAGACAACTTGCTCGTGTTTTTGATCATAAAGTTAGTATTCTAACTCATGATCATGGGGTTTCCACAGTCAAGAAAATCAAGGAAATCAGCGATACCTTCTATGATGGATTCCTTGAAAGGTATGAAGTTATCAAAGAGCAGTAATCTTGTCTAGCAAAACTTCTTATGAGAATTTATTCTTGTGTTTTTAAGAAGGATAACTAGGGTTTGGAATTGCCATTATTATGAGTAAACATAGTTATTTCCGACGTTTTCATCTTGCAATGTTTTTAGATTTATTTATTTAAATTCTAAAGTTGATCTGGAAGATGATTTTTGCAGTAAAAAATCATCATGATTTTATATATTGCAAACTGTTATGGGATATGTTGTTTACGTCCGTGAACCTTGACTGTCCCATATTTGTTCAAAAGTTAAACTCTATTATATGTCGGTATGAAAGTATTTATAAAAGATAGAATGAACTTTTGACTACACAAGTTAAGCCTTTTATGTCATTATGCAAATATTGATGGAAGAAAAGATGACATTTTGTTTACAAAGATTAAGTCTATTATATGTCATTGTGCAAATAGTGATGAACAATAGAATGAATCTTTGATTATTCCGCAATAATGGTCTTTCCCTGATCCACTTCTTAAACTGTATTTCTCTGTAAGTTCTCTTTTGTTGAGCATGACCAATTGAATTGATCATTTTCCTTGTGGTTATTCAATTGAGATTTTTGGATACAAATTCATGTCTTATCTGATTTGTTAATATCCAAAGAAATCCTTCTTTTCTTGTAAAAGTAAGGTCGCTCTTGTTGTTCTTTCGGGAATGACATTTTATGGGGGAGAGTTCTTAATTGAACTTGTGCTTAATTGCCAAATCTTTATGGGAGTCTGGTGTGGAATATTGTATGGGTTATCTTGTATCTTTATAAACTCCTTGATGAATGCATTTAGTTTCGGCTATATGATAACATCTAAAAAAGTTGATATGTTGTTCTCTTTTGGTCATAAAGTATCTCTATGAAAATTTCATGAGGATCCCACTAGTTTTCGTACCTTTGCCAATTTATATTGACAAAAAGGGGGAGTATTAATGTGTAGTTCACACTACAAATACATATAGTTTACGGATCATTATGTAAGGAGATGAAGTATTGACTAAGGGGGAGTGATACATATCACCATAGTATTGTTGTCAAAGTTGTGAAACAATTGAACTTTGATGCTTCGTAATGATACTATAACACTGTATAACAATGATTGAGAGCAACTGTTTTCTTATTGTTATAGCTACTGATCTTCAACAACTATGATCTTTGAGTTGAACACATTTGGAATCATTGGAGTACTTGAAACTGACGAAGATTTGAGTAATGTTGAAGAACCAAGGAGATCAAACATTTGGATGACAAGCTATAAAGTTTATTTATTTTGTAATCCATATGTATTTATAGTTTTGTCACTAAAATTAACAAAGGGGGAGATTGTTAGAGCATTGCTCGGTCGAACCCGCAAGTGTTGGTATCTCAAGCTTGTTTGTCAATGTAAGTGATCAAATCTATAAGTCTTGTTTTCTAGTCTACTTATAGTGATGTCTCGGACTAGGATAGATTGTGTAGTTGAGCATTAGACTTCACGACGTTCATCAATTGAAGACGAAGAACTACTAAGGAAAGCTTGTGGAACTTCATCAACAAAAGGTATGTGGAGACTAAAACTCATCTATCACTTGGAAAGTATATTTCTACTTTATCTACTATATTGAGACAAAAGTCGTATTACTATATAGTTGTCGATTATACACATTTGAGCTTTCGAGCTGAGATTAACTCGCTTACATATTTTTTGAAATATGTGTTGGTAAGCTTCCGCTTCAACCAAGTTCATATTATATTCTTGACGAAATTCAAAATATGATCATGTGAAAATCGCCGAGTAACATCTTACATGGTTTGTGTGATACAATCATTTGGTGTAGACTTGAAATGTTTCGTTATGATTATTTCAATAACTTGAAAATTGCTTTGATGCTAATAGTGTGTGAAAACGGCTATTGTCATCCTCCAAGAAAGTTTCAATGATTGAAATAGAGTTTAGAACTATTGGATTATAAACATAGAGTGGATTACTCATGTATGTGATCCATGACCCAACTAGAGTATGCATACCCGTATGCGTACTTATAGTTGTGAAATTCCGTGTACCAAGTACACATACCGGTACACATACTTGCGTAAGGTATAGGTCCGGGAATTTAGGTTGGGCTTTGGAAGTGTACTAAGTATGCGTAGACGTTCGCATACTGGCGAACCCAATGTCAGACCGGCTACTTAAGTACCGTTTGAATACTTGATTGGTTAAAGTTCTAGATTCGGTTGTGACATGAACTAATATATTTATATATTAAGGAATGCATTATTTGCAAACCGTGGCTATAATTTTCATGAATTGATTAGAGTTAATCAAATCGATTTTGCTTCAATTGTGTTCTTGTATACTTCTATGGGAATATACCAATTGAATAACTCTTTAACTAGTTTCATTTGAGTTTTGAACTAGTTATGGTTAAGATGAATAAGGTTGATATGAGAGTGTTCATATAGCTAACCTCGGTTAACTACGGTTGAGCCAACATGGTGTACACGTTTAGATACAGTTACTTAAACCTAAATGAAGGTACATTTCATTTGTGTATAACAAGCTAAGTTCGATCTAATATTAGCTTGAATCTAATCAGGTTTTCATCTAACGGTGAATATTGAATGCTTTATTACCAATGTAACTCAGATTGCAAACCCTGATTTAAAAACTGTATAAAGGAGAACTCTAGCAAATGGGAAACCTAACCCCACACCTCCTGTGTGATACTAGTTGTATAAGATAGAGTCGATTCTCCTTTAACCTTAGGTTTTTCATGAAACCACACGTAGGTTAACGACTTAAAGACTTCATTGGGATTGTGAAGCTTGGACCAACTATTTTTTACATGTAGTTGCGTGTTTTGATCTTACTTCTTCTATCGTGATTGAGTATTATCTTTGCTAAGATTTGCTTGAGATTTACCTCATATAGGTAAGATTAATAGTAGTCACAAACATCTTCATCTCATCGTTTGTGATTCCAAAATATCTTGTTTCGCTACCATACGATTAATATTATTGTGAGGTGATTGATAATACTAGGCTGTTCTTCGGGAATATAAGTCTGATTTATCAATTAGTTCTTGTGCAGCTTGATTTATCAAAAGACGGAACAAAACTCGTAGGTATTTCTGTGAGAGACAAATTTATCTATTCCAATAGACTTTTCTGTGTGAGACAATTTTTTTATCAAGTCTTTGACTTTCGGTCGTAGCAACTCTTGGTGGTGGGTGAGATCAGCTAAGTGAATCAAGTGCGTAGTATCCTGCTGGGATCAGAGGCGTAAGGAGCGCAATTTGTACCTTGAATCGGTGTGAGATTGATTAGGGTTCAACTACAGTCAATCTTAAGTTCATTGGTAGTAGGCTAGTGTCTGTAGCGGCTTAATATAGTGTGGTGTTCAAAGCTGGACTAGGTCCCGGAGTTTTTCGCATTTGCGTTTTCCTCGTTAATAAAATTCTGGTGTCTGTGTTATTTTTTTCCGCATTATATTTTGTTATCTAATTTAAATGACACAGGTTGTGCGTTGAATCGATCAATTGGTAAATCCAACCTTTGGTTGTTGATTGAAATTGATTGATCCTTGAACATTGGTCTTTGGTACCGTTCAAGTTACTTCTCTTATATTTAAAAATCGGGCTCGCAAATTCCTATTTGCTGATTGCAGGTTGAATTGAGAGATGGAGATATAAAACTCTTTGATATAACACATACACCAGAAATTTTATTAACGAGGAAACCGCAAATGCGAAAAAATCCCGAAACCTAGTCCAGCTTTGAACACCATACTATATTAAGCCGCTACAAACACTAGCCTACTACCAATGAAATTCGGACAGGAATGTAGCTGAGCCTTAATCAATCTCACACTGATCATGGTACAGTTGCGCTCCTTACGTCTCTGAACCCCAGCAGGATTCTACACACTTGATTCCCTTACCTGATCTCACCCACAACCAAGAGTTGCTACGACCCAAAGTCGAAGACTTGATAAACAAATCTGTCTCACACGGAAAAGTCTATTGGAATAGATAAATCTGTCTCCCACAGAAATACCTTCGAGTTTTGTTCCATGTTTTGATAAATCAAGGTGCACAGAAACCAATTGATAAACCGGACTTATATTCCCAAACCACAACCTAGTATTATCAATCACCTCACAATAATCTTAATCGTATGGAAGCGAAACAAGATATTGTGGAATCACAAACGATGAGACGAAGATGTTTATGACTACTTTTAATCTTACTTATTGGAGATAAATCTCAAGAAAATCTTGGCAAAGATAATACTCAATCACGATAGTAAAAGTAAGATCATAACACCCAACTACAGAGAAAATAGTTGGGTTTGGATTCACAATCCCAATGAAGTCTTGAAGTCGTTAACCTATAGGGTTTCGTGAAAAACCTAAGGTTAAAGGAGAATCGACTCTAGTCGCAACTAGTATCACACAGAAGGTGTGGGAATTAGGTTTCCCAGTTGCTCGAGTTCTCTCTTATATAGTTTTTAAATCAGGGTTTGCAATCTAAGTTACCTTGGTAACAAAGCATTCAATATTCACCGTTAGTTGAAAACATGATTAGATTCAAGATAATATCTTTCAACCGTTAGATCGAACTTAACTTGTCATACACAAATGATATGTACCTTCATTTAGGTTTGAGTAACCGTACCTAAACGTGTACACTAGGTTGGCTCAATAGTAGTTAACCGAGGTTATATATATGAACACTCTCATATCAACCTTATTCATCTTAACCAAAACTAGTTCAAATGACTTAAATGAAACTAGTTATAGAGTTGTTCAATTGCTATATTCTAGTAGAAGTATACAAGAACACAATTGAAGAAAAATCGGTTTGATTCACTCGAATCAATTCATGAACATTATAGCCATGGTTTGCAAAGAATGCATTCCTTATTATATAAATTTATTAGTTCATGAAAAAACCGATTTTAAAACTTTAACCACTCAAGTATGCAAACGGGTACACATATTTAAAGTAGCTGGTTTGAGTTTGGGTTTGTCAGTATGCAAACTTGTACGCATACTTCCAAACACAATAGAAATTCCCGGACCCAAACCCTTCGCCAGTACGTGTACTGGTACATGTACTGATAGGTGTCTAAAACACCTAATTTACTATCTATTAGTTACGCTATCTTTGCTATTTTTCTTGTGAATTATGTACTTTACGCGTGTTTTTGAGTTATTAGGTACTCTGGAGTCGCACGGAGGAAAAGAAGCGGAAATCATTCAAACTAAGTCAAAAAGGGTAAACCGGTCATTTCATTGGCTAATACTAATGGGAGCCCATCCACATGCAAAGGGGTAGACATCCTTAGTTGTCCCTTATCCATTTCACCAGGGTGGATATATCCACATTCATTTCCTACACCAACCCTGGAATTCAGAGAATAATCATATTTCTCTTCTACCCACTCACCTGAATGTTAGAGAATCCATGGAGGACTGTGAGAGTTCGAGAATTCGTAATCGACTGAGGAATTTGAGAGAGGCAGAGATGGAGGCGATGTTAATAGTGTGGATTCAGAGCAATTCGAAGATGAAATGGAATTATGGTTGCAACATCAGAGAATCTGAAGTTAGGGTTTGGTTTTTGCTGTTCATGGAGAGATCGATTGGACTGAGAACTCAATAGTTGAAGACAAATTGAAGAATGGGTTCCTGATGAACTCAGGAAGGCGATGGGGGTTATGAATATGAAGATACTGGTGATGTCTCAGGAATTTGACAGGGGATGTGTGAACTCAGGGAGGTGATATTGGTGGATCTGAGTTGAAGAAGAATGTGGGTTTTGATGATTGTGCTATGAATTGAGTACCAGATGAAGATGGGTTGTTGTTGCTGGGGCATTAGAATGATGAAGGTGGTTGTGTAATGCAATTACCATTGATGCTATTGCAGCTGAAAGAAAATGAGGATGTTGTATGGGCATTGTTTTGGCTAGAGTTTGTCATAGAGAGGATTTAGACATGGTGCTAAACTGGGAATGTAAAGGATAGTGCATCTCGAGTAATCGAGCAATGCAATGGAATTGAAGTGCGAGTAATGGTCTTGTGGTAGCGGTGACAATAAGTGCCGGAAAGGTACAGGCTTGAGAGAATGGATGTCCGGGAGATTACGGGAAGATGTCTTGTCATTGTTTTGACATTGGCGGTTACATGTGATGATTGCGGAGAACCATAGGCACAAAATGCGGTGGGAAGTGGCACTGAAGTTGTGGGTGCGAATCTTTGGGTATCTCGATGCTGCTGTAGATGAGAATGAATGAATGTTTAAGAGTGTGAGGTAGAAGTGGCTTATGGCAGTGGTATTGCAGCTGAGAGAGGACCAAGTTTACTTTTGTTGCAATGAGTTTGAAGCAATGAGTTCAGGGATGGAGTGCAGTATTGAATTGAAGCCACAGAGGCAGGACAATGAAAATGCAAGTGTTGATGCTGTAGCTGGAACTGCAGGTGCAATGGCTAGGTGGTCTTGAGCCTGTGTTGTGAGTTCAAACTACAGGGGAAGAGTGTTGGTTTATGCAGTTGCAGCTGGTGTTGGATGGCTGCCAATGAGACTGCAGGTTAAGAACTGCAAAGGGAAGTGAGGCGAGGCTGTACATGAGTCGAATGATTGAATGCAAATCTGCAGGTGTTGACAAAATGGTCACTGGCTGGGTTATGTGCAGAATGGTCCAAGGAGACAACGATATTGCAGCTGGGGTTTGAGCTCTCTCTTGCTGATGCTGAGTTGGTTTTGCAGGCATGCTGCAGCTGTATCACAGGTTTTGGCAACTATCGCGAAGTAATAAAAATTGGAAAGGCTGAGATGCACTGCAGTGAGTGAGAGTCGGTAATCTTTGATCTGGTGAAAGTTCTGTTTGTGCAAGGTCATTACAATTGAGAGTCAAGAAGTTTGAAAGCTGCGATGAGTAGAATGCTCGAGAGGTTTGTGTTAACTAGCCAGATTTAGGAGATGGTAGTGTATGGATTGCGTCTGCGAGCAGGGGAGCATCAGCTGGTTATGTTGCAGTGAATAAAATGGGTTGTATGGAATATGTATATTGTGCTGGAGTTGGCAAAGCAAGGAGGTAGTAGCGACATCTGAAATTGTGCTGATATTGTGAATGAATTGTTAGATGAATGCTAGGAACCAAACTGTGCAGGGAAGACAAAGTATTGCTAGTGCAGGCATGAAGTGAAGTGGTGTTGCTGGGAAGTTGAGTTAGCCAGATTGTTATTGGTGTTGTTTCTTTGAGCATTGCAGGTGCATTGGGTGCATTGCAGTTGAACTGGAGCTTTGGATGAATGCAATTGTTACAGGGAAGGACTCAGAGAAATGGTGGATATACAAAACGAGAATCTTCTGCTGGTTTACACCGAATGAGTCGACTCAGCGATCCGATCCGATCCATGACTTGGATGGACTTGGACTGTTTTTACTGGGCTTCACTTGTTGGCTCATGGGGCTGATTTTGGCAGACGTTTGTGAGATGGGTGACCTATTTTTGGGAAGTGGAGAAATATAAAGCAAGCATATAAAAGGGTCTCCTACTCGATTATAAGAGATCTATCTTTTATCTTTTATCTTTTTCCTCTACTTTGTTTTCTAGGGTTTAGAACCATGAAGTCTTTTCTCTTTCTTCTTGTTATGAACTCCATGAATATGAGCTAGAGTTTTCTTTTGGTTATGGATTAGTTGGATTTCCAACATGAATTTTTGTGCAATAAATTAGTTTTCTCTCATATTATCGTTTATGATTCACCATTAATATTGTTACATGATTTGAATGCTTGTTAGTCGAGTCGCGAATCGATTGAGTTTGTTTTCATCTCTCTTGCTAGATTAGGATTTATTATACGCAAAAGTGATAGATTCCTGATTACAAGTAGCATAAATATGATTATAGTTTGTAGTGATATATTCTTATGATCCTATGTGAACCATAACCTTTGTTAAATCGGATTAGTGCTTTTACACGTTCAATTGCTTTGATTGGCCTGATTTCATAGAACCTAATGCATCTAGGGAATTAAACTTGATTAGTGCTTTTACACGTTAGGTTGTTCCTTTAGATAGAATTCATATTCGCATCTTTTAATGTGTTTGTTGATGACATGAGGAGATTTGCGGGATATACTTGCGATCAAGGTATTCTAGGGTCTTTGATAAAAGTTGAGATTAAAATATCAATTCTAGTTATTATGTTGAAAACATGTTTGTGAATGAAAACGAAATCCATGACCAATACTTTCTCATCCTTGATTTGCGTGTTTACTTTTTATTGTTTTGCTTTTTGTTTATTTTTATTTACACAATCAGAAAATCTCCCGTGTTACTTATAAGATACCGAAACATATTGACAACCAAGACCTCTCTGTGGGAACGATCCTTTCTTGCCCTTGCTTCATTATATATTTTGAGTAGTAAGAAAGTGTAATTTATTTTTGACGCCTACGACAGCGATCATGTACTTAGGTACTTGAAATTTCAAAACTAACATGTACGCATACGGGTATGCATACTATAGTTCCGGTCATGGATCACATATATGCATGAACGCATACTATTTTCATAATCCAATGATGTTTAAGTGTTCTGAAATCTATTTCAATAATTGATACATTCTTAGAGGATGACAATAGGTGTTTTCACAAACTATTAGCATCCAAGCAATTTTCAAGTTATTGAAATAATCATTACGAAACATTCCAAGTCTACACCAAATGATTGTATCACACAATCCATGTAAGATGTTACTCGGCGATTTTTACATGATCATATTTTGACTTTCGTCAAGAATATAAGATGAACTTGGTTGAAGCGAAATCTTACCAAGACATAATTCGAGAAATATGTAAGCGAGTTAAACTCATCTAGAAATATCAAATGTGCATAATGGAATACTATATAATAATACGACTTTTGTCTCAATATAGGAGAGAGTAGAAATAGACTTTCCAAGTGATAGATGAGTTTCAGTCTCCACATACCTTTTTTTGATGAAGTTCCACAATATCTCCTTAGTAGTTATTCTTCCTCAATTGATGAACGTCGTGAAGTCTAATGCTCAACTACACAATCTATCCTAGTCCGAGACATCACTATAAGTAGACTAGAAATCAAGACTTATAGTTTTGATCACTAACATTGACAAACAAGCTAGAGATAGCAACGCTTGCGAGTTCGACCGAGCAGTACTCTAACACTTTTGATTTCCATGGCAGTATAAACGTCCTAAAATTCGTGGAACAATTTCTGAATTATGTTTGCAAACAAAAAAAAATGCAAACAAAATTATGTTGGATTAGTCACGGACTGGGTCATTTTGTCTTTAAGACGTTTATGGTTACGGCCAAAATTGTGCAAGCGGTTCTTCAATGTCACCTCGTCCCTAAGGTAAAACAGCTGAGATCAATCTCTTACACAATCACTCTTGTATGGTGAGAGGATGTGAAACTTCTACACTTTTATTTTTGCTCAATCACACTTGTAGTAAACAAAGGATAATCACACACTTGTTTTCTTTCTAAAAATCATTTTCTTTTCAAACTCAAATATATAAAAGGAAAACTCTCTTTGAATTTCCCAACAGAATTCTGATTTATAGTCAAAAGTTTCAAAGAGTTTAATTAAATTAATTATGCCAAGTCTCACACAATTAACACCATTAAACATGAAACAACCAAGACATTGAAAACATAATAAATATCTTCTTTTATGCATAACTTTATGAGTATTAAAAATATTTTTAATGGGATTAAATTTTGTTTTAAAAATATATATCCCAACAGGCCAAATGGAGTAGCAATAAAAAAAGCAAAAAAAATAATCAAGAACGAACAAAGATTCATTCATTCTATGGCATGCTCGTCAAAATGATCTTGGCTCTATGAAATGTGATTAGAAGAAGAAAAAGTCATAAACCTAAAGCGAAAAATGGGGTGTGAAGAGTTAAACTTAGATCAGGGATACAATGACATAAAATATAAAAACTAAAGATAAAAATTGCAAGTTGCGGAGTTAACAACGTATTTAGTTTGATTAGTCTCTCCCACTATCAGCGTCTCCAAGTCTTTGCTAGTGTACTTATGACCTTTAAATCTTCCACATGAAATTAATTATTTTAGTATATATATATGACCAAGTGACGTCGGTTGAACTGCTGGTTGAACCAGTTGATCCTCACCCATCGACTTTATCGTTTCGACGTCCGGGATGGCTTTCAAAACATTGGCCTAGACCTTCTTATATATGAGTCACAAACTTGATTCCTAAGTATTAGCATCCTTGGATTAAGAAACCATCACAACTTGGAAACCATGGTCAATTTGGAAACCCATCTTAATATGGTAATTGACCCATACTAGGACAATATGTTTCCCTACAATTATCCACCTTGGATCATGCGTTTATGCATGAGATGATGATCAACATGTTATTCATCCATCTTATAAACATCGGTTGCACCAAATGACACATGCGTATCTTCACTGCAAGGAATCAAACCGAACGTAGTTCACCTAAATTCTTCCGTAGAACCTCAACTAGCAAAATAGAGAAAACTACTTAAACGCCACTAACTCAAGATTTAATTAACAATCCAACCTATTAGTGATTGTACAAATCTCCACCTCAATGAAAAATTCCAAGCTATCTCATCAACCATCATCATATGATCGCCCGTTATGCAACATCTGGAGATACATCTTA
The DNA here is from genome assembly GCA_023531295.1 of Papaver armeniacum. Classification (NCBI taxonomy): domain Eukaryota; kingdom Viridiplantae; phylum Streptophyta; class Magnoliopsida; order Ranunculales; family Papaveraceae; genus Papaver; species Papaver armeniacum. Next base: position 27,061 of record JAJJWW010009754.1, on the reverse strand, counting down.
TTACTTTATGCCCATAACTCCACATTGACTGGCACCATTCCATTGGTATTGGATGCCAACTCAATTAGACCACATACGATCATTGTTCATATGCTATCATCAAACTTAGTTACAGTCATTTTGAACGTTCAAGTCTTTCATGCCTCTTCGAACTTTCCATCAAGATGCATCTTGAACTTCCATGCTTCAGCTGAGTTAATGTTTGGCTACATTTAAGGCATTAACTCCAATTTTCAAATTGTACCCATGAGAGATGACATGCACAACTACTCGATTACCAAACGAAACTATCACAACAGCCTCCAAGCATCTGCCTAAGTGTTCCCTTTGCAGAACCATAATCATTATCTCTAAATTTCAGCAAAGTCAATTGTTTCTTCAAACAAATGATCACCTACTTTCTCATTTACATGAGCATATCCTGATTTTAGTAAATATAGATCAAAGCTTTTTGTGCAATTGAATGTGTCTCAGATCTCCGATTGTTTTTAGTAATCTATCGTCATTTGGATCATGACGGTCTCAAAAACGATATTATTTTTGTTTGGAAAAGGTCTGTTAGAGTAATGATTGGTTGAACCCACAAGATTTGCTATCTCAATCTTGTTGTCAATGTTACTTGAACAAAACTATATTTTTATTTCTAGTCAACTAAATCAAGTCTCGAACTAGGTTATAATTTGGTAGTAGAGTATCAAATATCAACCTCGAAGACTGAAGATCGGTGAAGACATAGAGAACTTAATTAATCAGGTACGTGAGGACTGAACCATTCTATTTTACTCACCATCTTACCATTCTACCGTATATTACCATGTCGTATGAACCATAGTAGATTCATCACAAAGAAGAAATTTCGAGTCAAGCTTATCTTGTTAAACATCTCGAAATATGATTCAAGCATTGGATATGCAAAGGTCCTTAACAATATTAGTTTGAAACAATTTATTGTTCAAGAATTAATTTGTGGATCATTTGAAAATATCCAAACAATGATTCTATCATTTAGGGATGTTTCAAACTTCAAAAGAGAGAAATTCAGAACTTTCGTTATATATTTCGACTCAATACAAGAAGGTGAACCAATTCAAAACCATGGATATATGAGTTTCTATTATATGGGAAGGTTGGCGAACCAGTTCGCAAGCCTTATGTTCAGAAGGGGACTGTTCACGAACGTGGTGATATAAATTTTTATGTTGGTGGAGAAAGGCTACAGTTGGCGAACCCAGTTCACGAACTGTTTCCATATGAGTTCACGAGCCAAGTAGGGTTGGAAAACCTAGTTCACAAACCGTTGCATCCTAACTCGTGAACTACCTATATAGTTCACGAAACCGGGTGTCCCAATAAATGTTTACCAGATGCTTAAAGATTTAATTTTGTTTAAGTATGTTTAGCATTGGTATGACTCTCATAAACACCTTTAAGACATCATTGATCACTAAAACACTTGTGTATGTTTTTATCATGATTAAATTATTAAGTGTTTAACTGAACATCATATTGTTTATAGTTCATAAGGAATATTTGCCAAAACAGTCATTATACAAGGTTCCGTAACCAGACCACCGTGTATATTCTTCTATATGATTTCAAGACCAATTCTCACATGCTTACTTGAAACCCTAATTATATTTTCATCTAAACATAGTAAATGTATGCTTGAACCCCAAGTTATCTTAGCTTGAATTCTAAGCAACCCCCAGTCTTGAACATCTATCAATATAGATACTCCTTCAACTGGAAAAATCAATCACTGGCACTTTGAGTCCTATTTCATATCTAGGGTCGTCCTCTATTGACCTGGGTTTCCTACGGGAAACATAATTAGGTCCACCTTGATAGTTCGTGTGTCCTGATCTTGCTTTTCTGTTATCGAGGTTCTCGTAATCTCTTCCAGGCAAGATAGATAGTAATCGCAAAGTTCTCTTCGTCTCAGACTTTGTGATTACTTAAGATAATGTTGATGGTGGTTTTTGGTTCAAGGGCTAAAATTGTGAACCCTATATTTAATGCGCTATCTTCTTGCAAAGAAACAGAAGCCATTTAAAAGCAATGAGTGCTTAAGCCTCTTCGCTCATATATGTATTGAGCAATTCAATATATCTGTATATATGAAATTTACTCAGAATGGTGCGCGCAACAGCAATCCCAAAATATTCTGTGAATTTTATCTTCCACCAGCATTATTCATTAATGCATGACTTGCCTAGTATTTTCCTACGCTATGTTCCCAGCCGAACTCTCAATATTGACATGACATGACAATTAAATGTTCACTCTCAGCAGAGTAGCATGACTCTCTCGAAGTGTCGGTATTCAGATCTGCATGGAAGTACTCACACAGGCTGCATCATTCTCTGACAAAGAGACCAGCGTGTTTACACACTTTTTAAATTAAAAGATAGCGTGATTGAACGGGTTTAAATTCTATAAGGAAAATATAGACTGTCCATGAGAGTCTCAAAACGATCATGGCCGTACGTTTTGGCCAATTGATTTATAAAACCTAGCCGCGTCCTAACATGGTCGGACAAGCTCCATAAGGTTCACCATCGGGACCACTATCATCCCAACCGATCGGGATACTTTTAGTTCACCCGCAACACCCCTAGTCGTTAGCCAGAAGTCAGGGTGATCGCGTTGTTGAAAAGAATCTCAACGAGCTAAGACCGACCATATCGGTCTCAAACTCATCACATCCGTCAAACTTAGCCAGCCTAGTTGGATGGCTCGAATGTTATTTCGAACGACCAATGAAGTGCAGATATCCTCACCAGCAACTCACCTCTATCCCTGGCTGGTCGAACTACTTATGATATGCTAACAACCACCAAAAACGTTAGCACGAAGACAGGCCAGCCACGTGAATGAAAGGAGTCTTAATCGAATTAGGCTGCCAAGGTCGGTCTTAAATCAATCGTGACCAACCAATTTCGCCAGCCTAGTCGGACGGCCTAGATCGCATCTCGAACGATCACAGAAGCGCCAATGTTTTCATTGGCAGACCAACCTTCTTCCCAGTCGATCGACTTGCCCATAGCAAGTCAATGACGCAACTATTAGATTGAATTAAGGCGGACGCGGCCGATTTAAAACCCTAATTTGTGCTTGCGGCAGTATAAAACTATCGCAAATCAATCATGACCACCCATCTTCGCCAGTAGAATCAAGTGGCTTAGATCTAATTTAAGATTGCCCAAGAGATGTCAGCGTGCATACCAGCGGCTCATTTTTGCACATGGCCGATCAGCCTGTTCGAATCAGCGCCCATCGCTTTGATTCGACTAGCTAAAATAGGGATGGACGCACGGCTTCCAAACCCTAAATACGACAACGGCAATATATAACTACCGCAAATCATCTCGTCCATCCAACTTCGCCAGCCTAGTTGGATAGTGTAGACTTGTTTTCAGAAATCTAACAAAGTAGCATTGTGATCACCGGCCATCTCTTCCCCACTGGGAGTGATCGACCAAGTGATAGCTCGCCCATAGGGTCCTCAAACGAACACCCAAAGAGGGATGTCTGTGCTGCTTTTAAGACGCTTGATTCGTGACTCATTCGATCTAGATCAAAAACAACGATGCTTCTAGAACATTGATTATTTTCAGCTTCTTATTCGAAAGCGATACTTTACATACATTGATTATAAGCAATGCTCAATAAATATCGGTTTTACAAATAATTTATTATTATTTGACCTAAAAGCACTACGTGCTGCTTTCAGAAACGAGTCCCACGACTCAGAATTTATTATTATTTTACCAAATTCTGCAGAATCAGTTTTTACCCTCAAACAATTGGCGATCACGGTGGGAGATTAATCTCTCGGTTGCAAGATCAACTTTCAATTTTATTTCAATTTTCTCAAATTCAAAGATAGTGGATCTAAGGTCTAGATCAACGACAAATCTCGATGTTACTGGCGCTGACAACACCCCTGGTGTCAACACTCCTGCCGGTGACACCAATGTACTGCCTACCAGTACGATCAACACATCTCATGGTGCTACGTCACCAGCGGCACATGAAATATTCCCTTAGGAGTGACACCTCAATCACCAGAGCCAGAGCCGCTGTCGCCACCCCCAATGTTTCTTCGAGCGTAACGGCCCAGGTCGTTACTAGAGTTAATGCCACTCCCCCATCAGGACGAGAGACTGGAGGAGCCAGAGGAGGCCAACCCCCTATTACCATTGTCGATTTTATGGAAAGGCAAGAAGTTCTCGCTAAGGCTCAGACGGTCATGGCCACAACTCGGAAAGAGGTACTCACTTTCCTCAAGACACGCTAACCGAACGACTACCACAATAGCCGCATCATCCCATGAAGCCAATAAGGAGTACTTTCAACACTTTTGGCGCAAGCACTTCAACATGGCGTGCATTCATAAATGAGGAAGTCCGTGTTGCTCCTGAGCGTTCAAGAGAAAGGAATCAACCGTCCAACTTCATCACACGTGAGGATCTGGAGCGTCTCCTCCAAAATCGAAGAAAGGAAAACCCGGTGGACATGCACCGGCATCAACCTCCTTATCCTCCTGGTGTGCAAAGAGTTACTCTTCCGAGAGGATACTCCTCTCCTCAATTTTCACTTTATGACGGAACTGGTAATGCTCGTGAACACATCTCTTGTTTTCTGGAGTCATTAGGAGAGCACGAATACAATAATGTCCTCCGCCTGAAAGAGTTCTCAAAGTCACTTACCCGGAGAGCGTACATCTGGTACAACAACATTGCACCAAACAACATATCCAACTGGTGTGAGATGGTAACCGCTTTCTACAAGAATAATTTCTTCGTATCCGAGCAAATCACCTTTTCAGACTTAGGGAGAATGTTCCAACGAAGAAGCATGTAATTTGCAAGGGAAAATCAAACTGAAGGTTGGTCAAATCCTTAACCATTATTGTTATCTCCCTTATTTTGAATCACTGTTGCCAGCGTTGCATATGTTGAGATGTTACAGTAGAAACGGTATTCTTTCCCATGAGGAGAAAACACGACTTGCCGGCCAACACTATTTGTGTGTCGTCTTCCCATATGTTATATCGTATCGCCTCAAAAGAATGTGAAGAACTCATTTTTCGAAATCAAGGGTTAAGGGCGCGCTCACTGGAGTTCTCTCCTGAAGCCGCTTCAACGCTCTCTCCAGAAGAAACCGCTTCAACGCCCTCTCCTGAAATCTCTTCAACGCACGCTCTCTCCTGAAACTGCTTCAACGTTCTCTCTAGAAGAACCCGCTGCAGCGCTCTCTTTAGAAGCCGAAGCTGCTTCAACACCTCGACAAGCCACACGGACCAACCGCATCATATACGCCCCCTGGCCGACAAAGTCAGAATCGGTGTTTCTAGATTTCCAATTTCCTATGGAAAGTGTGCATGAGCTGCCAAAAGTTTGGATGTAATACAAATCTATCAAACACGACTCTGATCAACAAGTGATGTATCCAAAAGATTACCGCCTTCATCAATTCGTCAACCACCTTACTAGCAAATACAATGGAAGTACATCTTTCAGGAAAAAATATGCTCAGAATAATTACACGTGAGGACTGCCAGCGCGGGATGCCTTCACGTCCCTCAACCAGGTTATTTCTGATATCAGCATCATCACAGTCAAAGCCTTACGAGCTGCAGGAATTTCTCAACACGAAGGCGTACACGACATCAAGGACTCCAAAAGTATGCCGCAGAGATATTTTCACATATCCGGCCATGCCATCGAATCTGAAGTGTAACCTGGTACTGCTCATCGCATCACATTCCATACAACAATCCAAGATTGAGAAAATGGTTTGAAGGAGACTGCTTGAAACGAAGTCCTTGAAGACTTGATAAGTGGCACGTCGACAACGGAACGCCTCTCAGTTTGTCTACTTCACTTAACGGCTCTGGAAGATTGTGCCTATACAAGCATCCCAGCATATCATCATCGCAATCAGAATAGCAAGATGACTGAAAGAAATCATCAAGTAGCCAGTACATGCTTCTTAGGGCAAGCGTCATTCGTACCATGAAGTGCAACGTGCTTCAATGACGAATCAGCGTCTCAACCACCATCTCATTGTGCCTAGATCCCAGAGAGAAGTTTCGCCATCTGTAATTTTCATATTTTGGAAAATCCCTTCACGAAATCAAGAAGCAGCGAGCTAGTTCACGTGTCCAATAATGTCACACGCGCTACTAATTAGAGATAGATCCTCCGCACCTAACAAATACGACTTTTGGATCTCCTGTTCACGGAAGCACAACACACGTGATATAACAAATGGAAGTTACAGGTTCATGGCCGAATCCTCAATTTTCATCATTGCATCCCCTATTTCAAGATGTTGTTATTAGGGTTACATATAACAAGTATCATCGTGGAAGAGGTATCTGGTCACATGAAAGGAAAAGACATCACCACTTATGGGTGTTGCCTTCCCATTGGCCACATTACCTCGATAGAATGAAGAGATTCTATTGTAATCCTACCGGAGAGCGCTACATCTTGAGTTTCAAGATACCGCAATCTTTCCAAGAATTTGGATTTCTCAGTCGGGAGATTTTATTCATTCATCCAATTGGAAACATAAAATTATCAAAGCAACATAAATGAGGGATTATTATTGTTCGATCAATGCTGGCTCCAGCCGCATGAAACAAAGACTACTAATCATAAAGAAGTGTCGTCAACGCCAGGGCCAATGGCAGCTTCACTAGAGTCCTCTCCGGGGATGCTTCAACATCCTCTCCGGAAGCCGTTTCAACATATTCTCGAGCCGCTTCAACATCCTCTTGAGCTGCTTCAACATTTTTTTCAGAAATTACTTCAACAGCCTTTTAAGGATATTCCTCATGATAGGGCTCGTCCACATCAGAGTTGAGTATTATGATGTCGTCATGAAAAGGGTATTCATGTTTATCCAGGAGTTCATGTTATGCTCCCCCTCCTTCACTTTGGCCAGGCAGCAAACCTTTTATCCCTAGCACTTGTTGGCTGAGATGCTTCATCGCGCCTCCACTTTTTCTCCATGCTAACCGAAGCCAAGAAAGCTTGGACATGCTCTCGAACGATACTCATATGTACAAGGGACTTGGAATGCAGTTTGATATCTCAACCAACAGTATGCCTAATCTACCTGGGGCCAACCAATATCATGCTAGGGGAACGATTACCTGGAGGCCTCTTGAACGTGACATGTTCCAAGGACAGGACGACCCATCTCTCATGGTACATCAAACTTTGTCTCATAAGTTTTACCTTTATTTGTCACCATCTAGTGCTTACCCCACAACAATATCACTGTTACGTACTTTGCAGGGGACTTAATGTTGATGGTGGTTTTTGGTTCAAGGGCTAAAATCGTAAACCCTGTATTTAATACGATATCATCCTGCAAAGGAACAGAAGCCATTTAAAAGCAATATGTGCTTAAGCCTCTTCGCTCACATATGTATTGAGCAATTCAATATATCTGTATATATGAAATTTACTCAGAATGATGCGCGCAACAGCAATCCCAAAATATTCTGTGAATTTTATCTTCCACCAGCATTATTCACTAATGCATGACTTGCCTAGTATTTTCCTACGCTATGTTCCCAGCCGAACTCTCAATATTGACATGACATGACGATTAAATGTTCACTCTCAACAGAGTAGCATGACTGTCCCGAAGTGTCAGTATTGAGATCTGCATGGAAGTACTCACACAGGCTGCATCACTCTTTGACAAAGAGACCAGCGTGTTTACACACTTTTTAAATTAAAACATAGCGTGATTGAACGCGTTTAAATTCCTTAAGGAAAATATAGACTGTCCATGTCAGTCTCAAAACTGAAAAAGCGGGGGTCTAACAACCATACCCAATATTTCTCTTATCAATCTGTATGGACTAAACCTTAATAATATTCCGAGAGTGAAAAACTCAAACAAAGAATAATACTAAAGAGTTTATCTCTTACTCAACACAATTAATGGCTAAACATAAGCAAGTCCGTAAACCTGATTTTAGTGTGAAGTTCTTGAACCAAAATATTTTGTGTTAATCACAACCTATTCAATATCCACTGTGTATAAACCTCTTTAAGCAACAATCACTAAAGGAATATTTCAACACGGTATCCACTTGAAACAGGGTTAGTTCGGACTGGTCTAACAATGTGAAAATAACAAAATCAATTGTTCAAGATCAATCAAGTCTTATCCAACAAACAAGGTCGGATTTAACAACTATGATTAATTTACGTACAACCTGTATTATTTCAATTATATAAATAAAATAAAATGTGGAAAATAAATAACACAGACACCAGAAATTTTGTTAACGAGGAAACCATAAATGCAGAAAAACCCCGGGACCTAGTCCAGAATAAACACACACTGATTATAAGTTGTTACACCAATTTCCTACTACCTATTCGGACTAGATGTAATAACTTCTTCAGCACAAATAACTCCTCGCACAAAACCGATTGTCTTTAGGAATTCTTCTCGTTAATCTTCTAGCAGAACCCAAGGCTCTCTTCAGAAGATACAACAACACGATTGATATGATTCGATATTTTGTTTGCACAAAACACCGGTTTGATTTCCCTTTAGATGTGAATCAAGGTTTTGGAAATCTTGTGTTTATTTTGATAAAAACAGATACTAGGTAAAAGTAATATCAAAACAAACGTGTAGATTAGGGATTATTATACTCTTTAATAAAGGAAGAGAAACCTAATTATTATACCACAAGAACAACTTGAATAAATCTAGAGATATCTTGTTTAAAATTTCTTAAGGATTTTTACGAGAGCACTTAATCGAAGTTTTCTTTCTAGCTTCCTATTTCGACTAACAAAAGTTAGTATACGATCGGAAACTGAAATCTATCAAAACCTAGGGTTTATGATCAACAACTCTTGAATGGTTTTATATCAGAAGAGAAAAGCTTAGAATAGACAAGAGGTGAAAAACCTAGATTAAAAGTTGTATAATCAATCACGAAGATTAATCCAACTCGGCTTTGTGATCCCCAATACAAATACTTTTATCTCACTCTTGTTCACGAAGAACAGAAGACATGGAAAACAACCTTACGAAGCTTACACCAATTTTCCAAAGGGGATGAAAACGTGTAGCATTCACGAACTTAATATTTATAGTGAATTAGCTGGAAAAAATTTTGAGTTCAAAAACAAATTCGCACCATCACAAGCGTTGGATGTTGTAAATATGACATCACAGTCGTTGGATATTGCAGACATGACATAAGTTCATAAGTGTGGTTAAGTCATGATGTCATATCTGCAACATCCAACGGCCTGTGATGCTGCGAATTCGCTATTTGAACTCGCAGTGCGAGTTCAAAACATTTTCCAGGTTAGCTTGCAAGCTAGTCTAGGGTTTAGGCTATTTTCCTTTTTCAAGACTCTCCTAATTTTGGGAGTCTTTCCTAAGTTACAAATATTTTGCATAAATAAATAAATAATTAATTAGCAAACATTGTATTTATGTGAATAAATCACATTTTAACTTAGGCAGGAATTAAAAGTTATCACAAACACTTTAATATGGTAATCAAATATGTTTGGATTAATAGCCATCTTGCCTAGATACGGAAACATCACCAATTTGACCAAAAATGCCTTTTAGTCACGTAATTGGGCCCAAGTCCGTGAACCATTACAAGCAGCCCATGGATTGTTTCCTACTAACGAACCTTTAATAAATCACTCATAACTTTGTCGTTATAACTCGGAATTGAGTGATTCTTGGCTCGTTGAATTCTTAAGCTCATACACTATAACATGAGAACCTTTCAAAGGATAAATGTTATTGTCACAAATGTCGTGGCTCAAACAACCTCAAGTATATATACATAAATGTACATTTACCGTCATAGGAATTGTTCCATAGAGTGAGCATTTGTTTGGATAGATTAGAAAGGTAGAATTGAACAAGAATCCAAATGAAATCAATTAACTCATACCTTTGTTGATGAAGTCCTTGTTGATGTCTTCTTATAATCTCAATCTTCATCCTTCAAGAATATCTCTTCTTAGACCTAATCTAGTCCGAAACTATATATAGTTGTTTGTGGGTGAAAATGGTTTCTGCTGATTTCGGTAATTTCGGGTGTGTGGATGAGAAACGAATTTAAACTCTAAACAATGTACTTCAAGGGAGTACTTTAGATTTGAGAGATCAATCTGTATAAATCCGGCCTAAACCAAGAAATGGCAGTTCCAGACTTGCTTCGGTCACAAAAAGGAGGAGAATGGTTTGGTTTTGGGGAGGGAAGTGAAGAAAGTGTTGAGACCAGGTTGATTCCGGAAGAGTAGTGGTTTCAAGACTTGTATCAGAAATGGGAAGCTAACAGATGGAAAGCTATCAAATGTTTCGATTGTTGTATTGCTCCTGACTTGAACTTGTTGTTCGGTGGAAATAGGTAAGACCTATTTATATAAGTCAAAGTGAAACGTACTCTGGTCTCATTAAGGAATGGAAAAATGGGTGAGTAAATGGGAGGAGGTGGTAATCGTTAATGCATGGAATTAATGTTCCATAAAAAAGAGTGTTTCACCATTACTCCTTGTATTTACTAACCACCTCATCCTTATTACACTTCCTTATGACGGGCGTAGGGTACGCCGCACGCTGTAAACCGCCAAACCAATACCCAAAGTGGATCCCCCAGTTTGTGATATGTATTGATGTCTCGAATGTTTTCGTGGAAAACATGTAGCATGGTTGTTGCCTGGAAAGTCGAGCTTGGGAGACTTGCTAGCTTGGTGACCTTCGACGGTCGAGATTTTGCATCTTAAGAGGAAAGGTAGCCGTTGATCGTTGCACGCTTCTGTTTTTGATAGCCGTGTAGGGAATGCCAACATGGTAGTGCGGCAGAGTTAGCATGGCATGCCTTGGCGCGGTTTGGCGTGGCCAAACTAGGGTTTTGGGTCAAAGGTTACCATGCGTTGTCTGGTAACCTTGGACGGCTAGGATTTGATCATGGGATTGAAGGGCGACCGTTGATTGTCGCACGCCTTCCTTTTAGTAGCCGCATAGGGAAGGCCAACATGGTGGCGCGTCTAGGTTGGCATGCCTTGGCGCGGTTTGGCGTGGCCAAACTAGGGTTTCGGGCCAAAGGTTACCATGCTTTGTCTGGTAACCTTGGTCGGCTAGGATTTGATCCTGGGATTGAAGGGCGACCATTGATTGTCGAACGCCTTCGTTTTAGTAGCCGCATAGGTAAGGCCAGCATGGTGGCGCGGTTAGGTTGGCATGCCATGCTTTGGCGCGGTTTGGCGTGGCCAAACTAGGGTTTAAGGCCAAAGGTTATCATGCGTTGTCTGGTAACCTTGGTTGGCTAGGATTTGATCCTGGGATTGAAGGGCGACCGTTGATTGTCGCACGCCTTCGTTTTAGTAGCAGCATAGGGAAGGCTAGCATGGTGGCGCGGTTAGGTTGGCATGCCATGCTTTGGCGCGGTTTAGCGTGGCCAAACTAGGGTTTCGGGCCAAAGGTTATCATGCGTTGTCTGGTAACCTTGGAGGGCTAGGATTTGATCCTGGGATTGAAGGGCAACCGTTGATTGTCGTACGCCTTCATTTTAGTAGTCTCATAGGGAAGGCCAAAATGGTGGCACGGTTAGGTTGGCATGCCATTGGCATGGCATGCTTTGGCGTGGCCAAACTAGGGTTTCGGGCCAAAGGTTATCATGTGTTGTCTGGTAACCTTGGACGGCTAGGATTTGATCCTGGGATTGAAGGGCGACCGTTGATTGTCTCACGCCTTCATTTTAGTAGCCGCATAGGGAAGGCCAACATGGTGGCGCGGTTAGGTTGGCATGGCATGCTTTGGCGCGGTTTGGCGTGGCCAAACTAGGGTTTCGGGCCAAAGGTTATCATGCGTTATCTGGTAACCTTAGTCGGCTAGGATTTGATCCTGGGATTGAATGGAGACCGTTGATCGTAGCACGCCTTCGTTTTGGTAGCCGCATAGGGAAGGCCAACACGGTATGGCGCGGCAAGGTGGCTGGCCTGGCATGCCATTGGCACATGTGGCATGGTCGGCATGCCTTGGCGCGGTTTGGGCGTGGCTAAAACTAGGGTTTTGGCGTTGGTCCAAAGGTTACCATGCGTTGGTTGGTGACCTTGGACGGCTAAGATTTTCATCTTAGATGGGAAGATGGCCGTTGATTTGTTGCAGGCCTTTGTTTTGGTAGCCGCATAGGGAAGGCCAACACGGTATGGCGAGGCAATGTGGCTGGCATGCCATTGGCACATGTGGGGCCAAGGGTTTGGCATGCCGTAGGCGCATGGTGCGGCTAGCATGGTTAGGGCCAAGGAAAGATGTGGTTGGCTTGGCTAGCATGATTGGCATGCCTTGGCGTGGTAGATGTGGCTGGCATGGTTTGCCATTTGGACAGTGGTGCGGCTAGCATGGTTGGCATGCCTTGGCGCGGTAGATGTGGCTGGCATGGTTTGCCATTGGCACGGTGGTGCGGATAGCATGGTTGGCATGCCTTGGCGCGGTAGACGTGGCTGGCATGGTTTTCCATTGGCACGGTGGTGCGGCTAGCATGGTTGGCATGCCTTGGCGCGGTAGATGTGGCTGGCATGGTTTGCCATTGGCACGGTGGTGCGTCTAGCATGGTTGGCATGCCTTGGCGCGGTAGATGTGGCTGGCATGGTTTGCCATTGGCACGGTGGTGTGGCTAGCATGGTTGGCTTGCGTTGGCGCGGTAGACGTGGATGGCATGGTTTTCCATTGGCACGGTGATGTAGATAGCATGGTTGGCATGCCTTGGCGTGGTAGATGTGGCTGGCATGGTTTGCCATTTGGACAGTGGTGTGGCTAGCATGGTTGGCATGCCTTGGCGCGGTAGATGTGGCTGGCATGGTTTGCCATTGGCATGGTGGTGCGGCTAGCATGGTTGGCATGCCTTGGCGCGTTAGACGTGGATGGCATGGTTTGCCATTGGCACGGTGGTGCGGATAGCATGGTTGGAATGCCTTGGCGCGGTAAATGTGGCTGGCATGGTTTGCCATTGGCACGGTGGTGCGGCTAGCATGGTTGGCATGCCTTGGCGCGGTAGATGTGGCTGTTATGGTTTGCCATTGGCACGGTGGTGTGGCTAGCATGGTTGGCTTGCCTTGGCGCGGTAGATGTGGCTGGCATGGTTTTCCATTGGCACGGTGGTGCGGCTAGCATGGTTGGCATGCCTTGGCGTGGTAGATGTGGCTGGCATGGTTTTCCATTGGCACGGTGGTGTGGGAATTAGGGTTTGGCCTGTCTAGGGGTGTACATCGGGCCGGGCATGCTAGCCCAAGCCCGATTATAGCACAGGCCGGGTCGGAAAGGCTTGTAGTCCTTAATACCCAGTAAGTTTAACAGCCAGGCCGGGCAATAACAAAAATTTAATGCCCATGGCCCGTCCATACCCGTGAAATAATACAGGCCAGGCCAAGTCGGGCCGGGCAGGCCTCGGGCCCAAGAGATAATTCAAAATTTTAAAGTATATATGTTTGTTTTTTTGGCTTGATGAATGATGATATATCTGTAACTCGTTCAAATGATAGTTCAAGCAATTCATATTCATTAGTGTGGAATGTAATTCAGAATTTTCTCTAACCCCAATAAGTTGTCCACATATTAAATTTAAGTTCTCGAGAAATCCATCACACTAGTAGAAAACTTTTTTCGAGGCTATTAGCAGTCAGGCAGATCGGTTAACTAAACAGGCTACCGGGCAGGCTAACAGGCTGGACTCCAATATTTGAACAAAAACCCGGGTCCGCCCACTTATAATTATCGGGCAGGCCGGGCTAGCCCATGACAGGCTGTCGGGCACCCATGGGCTCCTTCGGACCCGGACAGTACATGGCAGGCCGTAGGCTTCCGGGCATTGTGTACACCCCTAGGCCTGTCGAAACCCTAATTAGTAAAAAAAGGTACCCTGGTAATTTTCTCGCAGACATATTAAAGGGTTCAATAAATGCACTTAGTTGAGACATTATCACTCAAATTCTGTGACGTCATTGTCCGACTAGGGTTTTACGATTTTAACCCTAAGCTAAAAACCACCATCAACAATAGTATACTAAATCATGAATGCATTTTGGAAACTAAAATTGACAACTAACTTGACATACCAACGCTAGTGGGTTCAACCGAGCAGTGCTCTAACAATCTCCCCCTTTGTCAATTTTAGTGAAAAAACCATTTTACATATGGATTGTACTTGACAAAGCCAAAAACCTACATGCTTGATTTCTTTGGTTCTTCAACTATGATTGTGCTCATCCTGTACTTGTTGAAGATCCATCGTAGTATTATTACACATGTATGTTATAATTAAATAAATAATTAATTATCAAACATTGTATTTATGTGAATAAATCACATTTTAACTTAGGCAGGAATTAAAAGTTATCACAAACACTTTAATATGGTAATCAAATATGTTTGGATTAATAGGCATCTTGCCTAGATAAGGAAACATCACCAATTTGACCAAAAATGCCTTTTAGTCACGCAATTGGGCCCAAGTCCGTGAACCGTTACAAGCAGCCCATGGATTGTTTCCTACTAATGAACCATAAATAAATCACTCATAACTTTATCGTTATAACTCGGAATAGAGTGATTCTTGGCTCGTTGAATTTGTAAGCTCATTCACTATAACATGAGAACCTTTCAAAGGATAAAGGTTATTGTCACAAAAGTCATGGCTCAAATAACCTCAAGTATATATACATAAATGTACATTTACCGTCATAGGAATTTTTCCATAGAGTGAGCATTTGTGTGGATAGATTAGAAAGGTAGAATTGAACAAGAATCCAAATGAAATCAATTAACTCATACCTTTGTTGATGAAGTCCTTGTTGATGTCTTTTTGTAATCTCAATCTTCATCCTTCAAGAATAGCTCTTACAAGACTTAATCTAGTCTGAAACTATATATAGTATACTAAATCAAGAATGCATTTTGGCAACTAAAATTGACAACTAACTTGACATACCAACGCTAGTGGGTTCAACTGAGAAGTGCTCTAACAAAAACGATCATGGCCGTACGTTTTGGCCACTCGATTTATAAAACCTAGCTGCCTCCTAACATGGTCGGACAAGCTCCATAAAATTCACCATCGGGACCACTATCATCCCAACCGATCGGGATACTTTTAGTTCACCTGCAGCACCCCTAGTCGTTAGCCAGAAGTTAGGGTAATCGCGTTTTTGAAAAGAATCTCAACGAGCTAAGACCAACCATATCGGTCTCAAACTCATCACATCCGTCAAACTTAGCCAGCCTAGTTGGATGGCTCGGAGGTTATTTCGAACAACCAATGAAGTGCAGATATGCTCACCAGCAACTCACCTCCATCGCTGGCCGGTCGAACTACTTACGATATGCTAGCTACCACCAAAAACATTAGCACGAAGACAGGCCAGCCGCGTGAACGAAAGGAGCCTAAAATCAATCGTGACCAACCAACTTTGCCAGCCTAGTCGGACGGCCTAGATCGCATCCCGAATGATCAAAGAAGCGCCAATGTGTTCATTGGCGGACCAACCTTCTTCCCAGTCGATCGACTTTCCCATAAAAACTCAATGACACATCAAACTATTCGATTGAATTAAGGCGGACGCGGCTGCTCCCTAATTTGTGCTTGCGGCAGTATAGAACTATCGCAAATCAATCACGACCACCCATCTTCACCAGCCGAATCGAGGGGCTTAGATATAATTTCAAATGGCCCAAGAGATGTCAGCGTGCACACCAGCGGCTCATCTTTCCACATGGACGATCGGCCTGTTCGAATCAGTGTCCAGCGCTTTGATTCGACTAGCTAAAACAGGGATGGCCGCACGGCTTCCAAAATCTAAATACGATAACGACAATATACAACTGCCGCAAATCATCTCATCCATCCAACTTCGCCATCCTAGTTGGATAGTGTAGATTTGTTTTCAGAAATCTAACAAAGTAGCATTGTGATAACCGGTGTTTGAGGGTAAAAACTGGTTCTGTTGTTTTTGGTAAATTTAGGTGTGTTGATGAGAAACGAATTCAAACCCTAAACAATGCACTGCACGGGAGTACTTTTAGATTCGAGATATCAATCTGTAAGACTCTGGCCTAAACCAAGAAATGGCCGTTCTATATTCAATTCGGTCACAAAGTGAAGGAGAAGGGGTTGATCTTAGGGAGGGAAGCGAAGAAGGTGTTTGAGATCAAAATGTTGAATTATGAAGGTGTGGATGTTTTATGACTTGTATATCATAAAAATGGTTTCTGGCTACTAGTGTTGATAACACTTGTGTTCTTGTTGTTGTCGAAATAGGTTGAAAACCTATTTATACAAGTCATTTGAGCGCACACCTGATCTCGTAGGAAGTGGAGAAGATTAAGTAATAGAGTAGTGGTGTTGTGTAGGAGGTGGTGATCATCACGTGGTCAGACCTTCACACACTTCTCTCATTATCGTTAATCATTCGTCTTTTCCTGACACGTTCTTGTAATGGGCACGTTGCATGCCGCACGTTGTAAACCGCCAGACCAATACCCCAGTAAGTATCCCCCACCCGTGACATGTTTGATGTCTCGAGTAAGTGGGTCAAGTCGTGGGACTTGCCGCAAAGAATAGCATATGGTGCTATTAGGTTAAACAACTAAGTTGTTTATGAGTCCGATAGAAAATATCGTATGTATTCGATGCTGGTAAAGCATCACTTTTAAGCAGCTTAAAATAATCGATGTACATGGAGCATCGTTGTTTTAGAGCTTTTCTAAATTAGTCGCGAGTGGATCGTCTTAAAAGAAGAGCGTGACCGGACATCTTTTGGCAATCGTTTGGTAGCTCTAGGGATGAGCTACTTCTTGGCCGATCACTCCCTGTAGGCGAGTGGAGGATGGTAGCCATTCTAAAATCCTACCGGTTGATCTAATTTAGATCCGGATCGTTCAAATCGGCTGGCCAAGTTGAATGGTCGAGAAAATTTGCGGCAGTTAATGACTGCTATTGAAGCAGCGCGAAGGGCCATCTTTGGAGATCGTCCGGGATCGCACGGGTGAGTCGTAGCTCTGTCGATCGCTCCTTGCAGGAGGGGGTGACCGGTGATCATTGAGGTACCTTATTTATCGCCTAATATTTGATCCAAGCCGTCTGACCAAGCTAGCGAAGTTGGACGGACGAGATAGTTTTTGCGGCAGTTGTTTGCCGTCGTTGATTTAGGGTTTGGAAACCGTGCAACCAACCCTAATTTTGTTAATCGAACCAAAGCGCTGATCGCTAATTTGAATAGGCCGATAGGCCATATTTGAATACGATCCGCTAGTGAGTGTGTTGACATCTATTGGGTCATCTAAAATCGGATCTAAGCCACTCGATTCGGCTGGCGAAGATGAGTGGTCACGATCGATTTCCGACAGTAACATACTGCCGCAAACATGAATTAGGGTTTAGAACGGCCGTGACTACTCTAGTTCAATCGAGCGATTTTATGTGTGATTAACTTCCCTTGGGCAAGTCGATCGAGTGGGAATAGAGTTGGGCCGGCGGTGAACTCATTCGCACCTCCTTAATCGCCTGAAATACGATCTAAGTCGACCAACTAGGCTTTCTAAGTTGGACGGATGTGATTATTTTGCGACACTTATATATTGTCGCAACCCAAAACTTATGGTTTTTAAATTGCATGTTTGCTCAAGTTTGGGCAAACGATTGAGCGCCCTATAGGCTTGCCGGCGGGCGTCGATTGACCAAGGGGGAAGTTGGGCCGCCAATGAACATGCCAGCACTTCCTTAATCATTTTTAGGAAAATCCAGGCCGTCCAACTAGGATGGCAAAGTTGGACAGCCGTGATGTTTCTGAGACCGTTTTTGGCGGTCTAGCTCGTTTGAGCTCTTGTTCACAGCGCGCGATCACCCATATTTGGGGTTAGATCTTGATGACACTGGAGTGTGTTTAAATGGAGTCCGACCGGTTGGAGCATTAGTGGGCCCGCCGGTGGTCAATACCGTGATTGCCTAGTTCTTCTAGGATTGGTCTAGGCTTGCTAAAACACGCGGCCAAATCGTGTGGCCGTGATCATCTCTGAGACCGATATTAACAGTCTAGATGTTCCTTAAGGAATTTAAGCATGTTCGATCAAGCTATCTCTTAATTAAAATTGCGTCGATCTGAAAATCTCTTTGTCAGAGAACGATGCAGCATGTGTGAGTATTTTCATGCAGATCTCAATACTGACACTTCGGGAGATTTACGATACTCTGCTGAGAGTGAACATTTAATCGTCATGTCATGTCAATATTGAGAGTTCAGCTGGGAACATAGCATAGGAAAATACTAGGCAAGTCACGCATTAGTGAATAATGCTGGTAGAAAATAGAATTCACAGAATATTTGGGATTGTTGCTACACGCACCATTCTGATTGAATTTCGTATAAATGTACTGAATTTCTCAATACATATGTAAGTGGAGAGGTTTGATCACTCATCACTTTTAATGGCCCAACCTATTTACAGAGCGATGGCGCATTGAATATACTGAATTGCTCAATACATATGTAAGTGGAGAGGTTTGAGCACTCATCACTTTTAAATGGCGCAACCTCTTTACAGAGCGATGACGCATTAAATACTGGATTTTATAATTTTAGCCTTGAAATAAAAACCACCATCAACATTAAGTCCCCTTCTTAGTACGTAACAGTGACATTGTTGCGGGGTAAGCACTTGATGGTGACAAATAAAGATAAAACTTATGCGACAAATTTATATGTTTCCAGGAGAGATGGGTGGTAGGCCTCGGAAAGGGTTTATTTTATAGCCTACGAGTGATACCGCAAGTGCACGGTGTCTGTTATGAAGCACGGGGCAAATACGAGTCGAACCACAGAGACTTGTGGTGCCGATAAGTGATCAAGGCTTGCTAGACTGAGTTTCTAAGTAATGTATGTAACACAATATTGGTTGTCGAAGCGACTGAAATGATTGAAGTGACTCTGAACTAAGAAAAAGAATTAAAATGTGACAATGGGAAGTACCAGGGTAGTGAATCCACCACTAGACTCTTTGCTAAGGCAATTCAATTCATGTTATGTTCTTATACCTTCCTAAGGATGATTCTAAAGAGTAATACATCACTAATCTCACTAGTTCCCCCTAGTATAGAGTGTCTTATCACAAGACACTCTATCACAAAGTTCCTTAGTTGCATACTAAGCATCACTCATACATTGTTAAGCACATACACCTTCCTTGGAAGTTCTAATGGGGATTTGATCAACCTTTCACTCTAACTCTCTCCTAGTATTGGCCGTCTTCTTACAAGATGTACCAATCACAAGAGAGTTAGATTAATTAGCTAATTACTTTCCTATTTCTATTAAGCACAATAAGAACAAGAACATCAAACCGATTTTCTCAACATAAAATCCAGGTTTCAACAACACCCACGGATGGAATTAAAACATACTAAGACTACAAATTAAACCTAATTGACTGCACTGGCTAATCCAGGCGTCAACTATCACACACAAAACTCATTGTTATTTATACATGCCACTCAAAACAGTACCAAACCCTAATTTGATTTCAAAACATAAAATAGATCGTACCCAATCTCACCCATACTCGAATCGTGCGCCTCTTCTCACAAATCGTCCTGAGCCGACTACTCGATTTCCCTTGATTTATCAATGAAACCCTAACCTATCTCTGTTTAGTTCTCTCTTAGCTTCTAGGAAAGAAGATACAAAAGAACTAGATAGCGATTAGGTAAGGTGGAGTGTCAAGAGATGATGGAGTTGGTGGCGGTATGGGTGAAGAAGGTGGAGGAATCGGGCATGGCAGGAGATGGTCGGGAGAGGGGGTTTTGCAGAGCTAGGGAAGAAGAAAGAGAAGAAAGATAAGAGGAAAGAGATGGTCGACTAGGGTATAGGGTGATGGTCATTTTGCTGTGAGGCATGAACAGCGGGAGATGATGGGAATGGCCTAGCGAGCGTCGGATGGAGCTGATGGAGATCTCGAACGGCTCGGGGAGGTAAGCGGTTTTGGCTTGATCTCGGTGTTGCACGGAGCAGCGATCTATGATGCACGTGGAAGCAGCGACCGTTGGATGAGGGAGAAAGAAATCTCAACGTCTCGGAAGAGACGGGCTCGGATCCGGTCGCGGGTCGGGTCTAGCTCAAGCCCATGTCCCGTAGATGAGTTGCTACTTGTTGGGTTGCAACTTGCTGTATGCTTTTGGCTATCTCGCTCCTTAGATTCTCGACTCCAATTCTTCGCTCTTTGGCTCCTCAATTTCTCCTAACTTTATTTAGTACCTAAAAACACAAAATTAATTAATATAAATATTTATTCTTGAAAACAAAGAAAACACAGAATATGGGATAATATCTGATTTCTAAGCGCAAAAGATGAGTAAAATGCCAATAAAAAGGTGTATATATATGCACTATTTGGCACTCATCAAATACCCCCAAACCTGAATTTTACTTGTCCTCAAGTGAAACAGAAAATAAGAAATCCTAACTATACCACCGTCGTAGGTCTCTCGAATGCATTTAGCGTATGCACTAAGCCTTTAAACCCCTAGGTGTCCCTAGTGGACGAGTTGTAGTCTCGTGAGGGTTTACAAGAGGTGTACCCACAAAACCTTCTCCAACTTCGAGTGTAAAAGAGTCTCAAGCATCCAAGAAGCTATGAGGACATAGAGTTTCTCGCATGCTAGTAATGTGGTTAGAACTATCGAAGAACGCCTTCTCATCCTTAAGTGCTGAGCGAGAAGTAACCATACCATATGAAAGAATTCGGATTCGATTGTGATCATAAGTCTCAACTTCGCCTCACCATTAGGATTTTATGATAATTGCACTCAAAAAGATCGCTTTTTTAGTCTCTCATGTGTGCAGGCGGGGAATAAAGAGAGAAATCCTGCACACGTTGTAGGTAAGAAGGATAACCTTCCGAAATAATTTCTGGAGACTCCACAGAGTTGTGGACAAAAAGAATCTTTTTTCTGATGATCTCTAAGAAAGGAAATCAACCATTAGCAAGGGGTGGGAGTACTCACTCACTTCTCACCCGATCGGCAATTAATATCACTCTCTCATAAGAACCATAGAAACGCCTTCAATCTTCGGTCTTCTGGTCTTCACTTGTTGATGACGAACTTCTAAACTTCACAAAATTTGACAATTTTTAACTTTTCTACTCAAATTCCTTGTTGTTTGGATTTTTCTTTTTAAATTCTTCTTTACCATGGTGGTAGCAAAAATAAACTACAATATTTTTTTTTTTTTTTTTTTTTTTACAAAAAAGTGAAAATAAAAATACAAATAATGACACAACTAACTCCATGGACAAAGGACTTTATCACTCAATTTTTACACAACTTGTATTGTCTTGATTTTATAAATTTTATTAATTCTCATCCTATTTTCTTTTCTTTTTCTTTGTTGCACATAAACCTTGGACTATATCAATTTTTTCTTCCATATTCGATTCCCGCTCCGCTTTGCCGATGATGATGTGTTTCTATGGGTCTTGCTGATTGAGAGAGAAAGTGATGCTAACGGCAAATCGGTATTTAGAAGGAGTTTTCATCTTTAGACGTCACCCTCATGATTGACAAAAACTAGCACTCAAGAGATCAAAAGTAGTGTTGAAATTGGTGCGAAGTTGGGTAGCTCACCATTCCTACCCGGAATTTCCGTACGGTGACACACACTCTAACAGCTTTTCTAGAAAGTTGCAAAAAAATGAAGGTTGGTGCCTCACTTGATGTAAATTGGGTAGTCTCCACTATGGGTGATCACAATTCTACTACCGAATATCTAAACAGCACCTAATTAAGCCCTCCCAGTATGGTTAAATCCAACTTTAACGCTCTAATCAACTAAGGAACCCGATTGTGTTCTCCTCCTTTCCAAGTTCTGTTATTTCGGTCAGATTCTCTATGTAAACATAGCTAGAAGTATGCTATTGACTCTAAAATCTCTAAAAGTTGGAGGTTTTTATTTGCAAAAAGTTTTTGAATTTTTGATTTTTTTTTTATTTTTTTATTTTTTTATTTTTTTTTTTGAAAATAAAAGGTAAAATAAAAGACTAAAAACTCTAAATGCAAATGCACCCCCAAACCTAAATCGAACATTGTCCTCAATGTGTCAACAGATAGAAAAATTTAAACAGACACATACCGAGAGAACTATGCTGATAAGAGAAAAGGGAAGAGATTACCGGATGTCGGCGGGAGCAAGGTTGAGCTTCATTCGTCAAGGCAAAATCCAACATTCTCAGTGGTGATTATATCGGATTAGCACAAAAAAAAATGCACAAGAAGACTCAACCGATTCAAGAAAGAAAAAATTAACAAGTCCTACAAAAATTTACTAATAGTCTAAAGAGTTGAGGGTCAACCCAATAGAAAATATGTACAAACATTAACAAATATAACATGAAAATGGGCTTTGGTTTATGTGGGAATTTGGTTTGTTTGGGAATGTGGGCCTTTTGGTTTAATTTTGTAGGAAGCCCAGCAATTGTGTGCAAAGCCTAGGTTGTGTGGGCTCAATTTGCTGCACAGACCAGCTAATAGGTTTAGCCTAAGCGGCCGGATGGTGTGACTTAGTGAAACTGGTTCTAGCCCAGCCAGATGGGACTTAATCTTTTGCACAAATTTTCCACAGACTATGGGCTCGGTTTGGTTTGTTTCACCCGGTTGGGTTGATTAGCCAAATGATGTTCACACCCAACGGATGTGGGTTTAGCTAGCCCAAAGGTTGGGTTCTGGTGAATGGTTTGGTGTAAGCCCAAGTTATGAGTTTAGTTAGCCCGGTGGGCCGGGTTTCAATTATAAACAACCCGATTCAACTTGGTAAATCGCCGAGTTAGGATTGACTCGGCTATTCAGGAGTCAACTCAACTCTGCTTGGTTTAACTCAAGAACAGAACTTGTTCACTCACTTAGCTTAAGTCGACTTTTACTCACCGAGTCAAAGTTTTCTATTCATCCCTCACTTAGCTCACAACCGAGAGCTTCATTTGCTCAAATCAACGGGGCTAATGGCATACAAGGTACATGCTAAGCATAGATTTGTCACAAAGTTGGCAAAAGCACACGGGGTAGCACAATTCACACACTATCTCGCGAACTAAGCACAAAAGTGTGCTCTTTGCAGGTAGTTGCTATACAACACAGGGGTGCAGATGGCTCTAATTTGCAGAGCCCAGGTTGGTTTGTGCTCAGGTTGGCAATTCGCAACACAGCCTCACAGCTTCAGGGGCTAGAGGGTTGCATAGGTCAGTTGCAAGGTAAGCTTTGTCAGCAATTTCATGCAGTAAAAATGACTCAGCAAGGGATTATGGTAAGATGAGCACAGAGCTACAAGTTGATGTCATACGTGTTTGCAACTACAAATGGGAGCGGCTAATTCATTCACAGTATGCTCAGGGCAGATGACAACTAGGTTTTAAAGCACATGCCTTTTAGGCGGGGTAGAGCATGCAAAGGTATTAAGATGCAACACTGGGTAGAGAATGATACTAACTTGTTTTAGCCACAGTGGCTATGCTCACTCCTTGTCTTACCCCAGGGTTGGCTAGCACAAGAAGATGAAGAACACAAAGAACACACAACAATTTTGTCAACTCAACAACAAAGTTCGGTTCTGATTTTCACGGTTATACTAACAGATTATGCAACCGAGAATTTATTTGGACCGAAAGGGATCAAAAGTGACAAGTGATATTGAGGCTACAACTGACAGATGCTTGTAGTTCGGAGTCAAATGGCTTGACCAAGATGCGGATGAGATTAATCAAATGCAAGAATACATGGATTATACTAAGCTACAAATGTAAATAAGTGACACTACTAGTTAAGTACACTATAAGTTATACTAAGCTAAAGCTAAGTTACACTATGATGCATATATACAGGGGAAGTAGAAAAATAGTGAAGTTAAGCCAAAAATCACAGGGCACACGCCAAGTCCGACAAACTGCCAAAAACTTGGTAGGCCTCGGAAAGGGTTTATTTTATAGCCCCTACGAGTGATACCCAAGTGCACGGTGTCAGTTATGAAGCACGGGCAAATACGAGTCGAACCACGAGACTTGTGGTGCCAATAAGTGATCAAGGCTTGCTAGACTGAGTTTCTAAGTAATGTATGTAACACAATATTGGTTGTCGAAGCGACTGAAATGATTGAAGTGACTCTGAACTAAGGAAAAGAATTAAAATGTGACAATGGGAAGTACCAGGGTGGTGAATCCACCACTAGACTCTTTGCTAAGGCAATTCAATTCATGTTATGTTCTTATACCTTCCTAAGGATGATTATAAAGAGTAATACATCACTAATCTCACTAGTTCCCCCTAGTATAGAGTGTCTTATCACAGTACACTCTATCACAGGTTCCTTAGTTGCTTACTAAGCATCACTCATACATTGTTAAGCACATACACCTTCCTTGGCAGTTCTAATGGGGGATTTGATCAACATTTCACTCTAACTCTCTCTAGTATTGGCTGTCTTCTTACAAGATGACCAATCACAAGAGAGTTAGATTAATTAGCTAATTACTTTCCTATTTCTATTAAGCACAATAAGAACAATAACATCAAACCGATTTTCTCAACATAAAATCCAGGGTTTCAACAACACCCCAGCTGATGGAATTAAAACATACTAAGACTACAAATTAAACCTAATTGACTGCACTGGCTAATCCAGGCGTCAACTATCACACACAAAACTCATTGTTATTTATACATGCCACTCAAAACAGTACCAAACCCTAATTTGATTTCAAAACATAAAATAAACATAAAATAGATCGTACCCAATCTCACCCATACTCTGAATCGTGCGCCTCTTCTCACAAATCGTCCCCGAGCCGACTACTCGATTTCCCTTGATTTATCAATGAAACCCTAACCTATCTCCGTTTAGTTCTCTCTTAGCTTCTAGGAAAGAAGCTACAAAAGAACTAGATAGCGATTAGGTAAGGTGGAGTGTCGGGAGATGATGGAGTTGGTGGCGGTATGGGTGAAGAAGGTGGAGGAATCGGGCGTGGCGGGAGATGGTCGGGAGAGGGGTTTTGCGAGCTAGGGAAGAAGAAAGAGAAGAAAGAGAAGAGGAAAGAGATGGTCGACTAGGGTATAGGGTGGTGGTCATTTTGCTGTGAGGCATGAACAACGGGAGATGATGGGAATGGCCTAGCGAGCGTCGGATGGAGCTGATGGAGATCTGAACGGCTCAGGGAGGTAAGAGGTTTTGGCTTGATCTGGTGTTGCACGGGAGCAGCGATCTATGATGCACGTGGAAGCAGCGACCGTTGGATGAGGGAGAAAGAAATCTCAACGTCTCAGAAGATACGGGCTCGAATCCGGGTCGCGGGTCGGGTCTAGCTCAAGCCCATGTCCTGTAGATGAGTTGCTACTTGTTGGGTTGCAATCTGTTTGCGCTGGCTTTGGCTATCTCGCTCCTTAGATTCTCGACTCCAATTCTTCTCTCTTTTGGCTCCTCAATTTCTCCTAGACTTTATTTAGTACCTAAAAACACAAAATTAATTAATATAAATATTTATTCTTGAAAACAAAGAAAACACAGAATATGGGATAATATCTGATTTCTAAGCGCAAAAGATGAGTAAAATGCCAATAAAAAGGTGTATATATATGCACTATTTGGCACTCATCAATGGGTCGGCCGGTCCCTGGAACATTTCACCTTCAGAGGGCGTCCAGGTAAGCGTTCCCCTAGCATGATGTCGGTTTGCCCCAGGTAGATTAGGCATACGTTTGGTTTGGGATCTCAAACTATTCATGACGACGTCATAATCCTCGACTCTGATGTGGACGAGCCCTATCATGAGGAATATCCTTAAAAGGCTGCTGAAGAAATTTATGAAAAAGATGTTGAAGAAGCTCCCAAAGAGAACGTTGATGTAGCTTCTGAAAAGCGTTTTGGAGCGGCTTCCGGAGAGGACGTTGAAGTAGCTCCTAAAGACGACTCTAGTGAAGGCTCCCTTGGCCTCACAGGCGTTGACGACACTTCTTTGATGTTTAGTAGTCTTTGTTTCATGCGGCTGGAGCCATGGCTTGATCAAATAATAATCCCTCATTCATGCTGCTTTTGTCACTGGTGATGGACGCATTTATGTGTCTATTTTAGTCTCAATTCTCTGTAATGTTAGTACTCGATTTTGCGCTTATTTTGGTATTTTATGTCTTTGTAGGTGTTTTTGGAGAAATAAGCATTTGCGGGAAAATTGGCTCGAAAAGTGGTATTTGCACTCGTGGGAGAAAATTACTATTCGGATCCCTCATTTGGATAAGGGGCACCTCAATTACTATGGGGCGACCCCTTGTTATTCACACCCCATGAACGGATAAGGGGCATCCAAGTTCTTCCTCATTTGAACCAAGTTTTGGCGGGAAAAATGTCCAACCACTTCCGCGGAATTTTCTTCACAACTTAAGACAAGTTTCTTGAAATTTAATCACGGAATTTTTGCTTTGGGTCTCATAAGTATAAACAGGCTTGGTATGAGTGTTGGATCGGAAGAATTGGCGGGATCATCGACGTGAAGAAAAACAGGGAAGATACTCTTTCCGTTTAAAACAAGTGGAGGTCGGGTTGTTTTTGCGAATTTCATATGGGAGTTACGCGTGTAAATGGAAGGAAGATCCTCTCTTAAGATTTTATTACATCATGAAGATATTTTAGGGAAGAATCGAACAACCCAGGACGCGTACGAGGGGAGAGAAAAGGAAATATTTTCCATACTTGGGAGAGAAGAAAAGAGAAGGATTTTGTCGAGATTTTAGGCACCTGTTGGCTATATAAAGGGTGTATTCGAGTCCCAGAAGGGATACGGAGGAGTTTGGGGAAGTTTGGAGAGTTGCAGAGAGGCAAAATCACAAGTTGCAGGATTCTGTTTCTGCTGGTGCTGCTCAAGAACACCAAGAACAAAGCACCACCAAAAGCCAGCTGTCGTAAAGAGCGCAGACTTAAAAACAACGACAAAGTTAACTAACTATCGTTGTTCAACG